>BPLR01014521.1:0-14127 GCA_021605095.1 Caerostris extrusa
CCGACTGCGGCTTTCCTCACAAGATCCCCTCCTGGACACCACCCATTCCCATACAGTTCACAAAAGGGTGGGAACTGTTTCGGCATTTCATTATCAGCGTTATCGCGAGAGTCATCGATCTCTTGACTCCTTGAAAGATCTACCGATTGTTCGTTTAGCCTTACGTTGGCGAAAATCTTCCACTCGGCGACTTTAAATAACCTGCTTAAATAAAATAAGGCAAAAAGGATCAGTTTGCATGTGTAAATAACGTAGTCAAATGAGCGTTATCAATCACTATAAATGTGACATGTAATTTAGAGGCTCGTCATCTGATCTTCCATTATTACTAGGATATTGTTTTCTTAACCTTCCACAGTTTGAAAGTTTTCCCATACAAATTTACAGAATTATTTTTTACTCGATATTTCTATCTATATAATCATCCCCTTCCTCACAAGTCTAACATATTTGTCACAAAGGAAAAGCATTTATGTGTTACTAGCGGTAACACATAAATGCTTTAATAATAACTTTGTAACTTGACCAAGCTGTCTAAGTGTTTGCCAGCTGCATTAGAAAGAAAAGAAAAAAAGTTTGTAATTCGTTGCATTCCAATAAATTAAATGCATAATTTTTTATGATTGTGTGCTGGAAAAAGAAATCATTCAACATGTAAAAAAGCACTCATTCCCAATACAAAAGTTGTTAAAAATTTCTTCACAATTGTTATGCATACAAGTAGGCAAAGGAGGTAAGAAAGATCAATTGATATAACGTATTTTTTCATGAATATAAAACCCTGACGCTTGGTTAACTTAGAAAATTCAGGAAAATCAGTATATAATAATGAATATAAGATATAAACGAAATGGTAAAAGGATTTTTGTATGGAAAATAATCCTTTTAATTATGGTTTTTTTTTTTTTTGTTTTTGTTGTTGAGAAATATTAAATTGCATAATTGAAGATTGAAGTTTTTTTTTTCAAAACATGTATCATAAGGGTAAGTTTTATCGTTATATATCGTTTTTTAATGGTAAAATATGAGTACAATGGGTTAAATATTATGAGTAAATTTTTCTGGTTCTTCAGTTTAGAAATCTAAAATTGCTCATTAAATGAAAACAAAAATCTAGCAAAGCATTGTTCTTTCAATGAGTTAAACAGATTTTACCCTTCTTTTGTATTGTCTCAAATCTGAATGTTTATGCTTTTGACTGTTTAAAAAAAAAAAAAAGTATCCAAATGCATATAAATGTGACGAAAATTGTAGTAATGAAAAAAAAAAAAAAAAAAAAAAAAAACAATTTACTTATAAAATTAGCCAGATGAGAGTATTTTAAAATGCACAATTTTTGATTGTGTAATAATCACTCAAAAGGATCTAGCCAAGTAATTTTTCTAAGAATTAAAATAAGTGTATTTATAGCAAATTGAATTGATCTTTAAATAGGTAAAAGAATGGAACAAACACAGCCGAAAGATTATATTAAAAAGATTAGTATTTTAGTAGTAAACATTATTAATGTCTAAATAACGTATATGGTGATTGATCAAGTACACGGCTCCAAAAGGTGGTTATGATTGCAAATATACTATCGTTTATTTCTTATTTGCTGTACATTCCACACACCCATACACATTACATAACAGTATGTCGCTCATCAGAATCCTATACATATATAACCTCCTGGAATTTCAGACGTATTCATTTGTTTTGTTATATGTTGGCATCTAGTGTCGGTCTCCATGTGTATAATGATAAGTACCCCTATTTTGTCTTGTTTTTAACTAATGCTGTATTCAAAAAAAAAAAAAAAAAAAAAAAAAAAAAAAAAAAAGGAATGTTTCATAAAATTTATCCATAAAAGCAAACTAAAATTTCATTTAATAGATAGCAAAATTTATCAAAGACAAGAAGTAATCCATTATTGAATCGGCCGTTGTCACGGCATGTTGTCCACCTGTCATCTGTGATAGATGCATGCATATTGAATTCAGAGAACATCATTATGAAACGCCTTTTTTACAGATAAATCTACACTCAATAATTTTGGTTGACATGTGTATGTCTAGAAAAATTATGTTATTTTAAAACACATTATTTTAGCTTCTCCTGTTAAAAGTAATTATTGCAGGATACAAAGAGGATAGTAAACTAAACACTATCAATAAGCACTATCTACATAGTAATAGAGAGTAATATAAACACTATCATATAAGTAAATAAATACTTGTTTATAAATTTATTATACCACAATAAGAAAAAAAAAGAAGGAACCGCGAAAATTTTTATTTCATAATATAGTTATAGCAATAGCTAGCAAATATTTAATGGCAAAAAAAAAAAAAAAAAAAAATTAAATTAAACATTAAAAGTAACCCTTTGGTTAACAATCATGCCAAATGAGCATTGTTTCAAGAAAATTTATTCAGATATATCGTGAAGAAAATTATTTTAATTCAGGAAAAAAATGAAATGATAATTACTTAACATTTAAAAAATTCTTATATATTATATTCTTATTCTTATAGAATTCCGGTGAATAAAAATAATTTTTTAACTAATAAGTGCTTTTTCATCAATTCATTTTATATGGAATGAAAATACTTTCGTTTTGTGTTACCATTTTATAAGAGTTTTTATAGAATTGCAAAATTAAAAGAAGTTAATAAATCAACGTTTCATTTAAGTGTTGTATGTGTGTGTGTGAGAAAACTACTGTGTATTTTAGGAAATATAAATATAAGAAATCTCATTGCATTAAGCTTTTAAACACGTTAAAATTCTGTAAAAGAACCAAAAAATTAACGGTTTTCTCTCATAAATGCCAAAAATATTGACATGTGCATATCAATATATTATGTGTGTAGAGTAATTAAAAAAAAAATGGAAATATGTTGTAAATATACTCAATGAATAAGATGTGTCAAAAACATTTAAAACGTAAATTAAAAATTAAAACTTGTTTTGAAATGTTATTTATTTTTTTTTAAGTATTTAAAAAAATTTTCAATATAATTCTGGATTGTGAAAACTTTATTGCATGATGGTTCAACTGATAGAGTTTTAACTGTAATTGGAAGATTATGATTTTTAATTATTTATTTTGAAATTCATTCAAGCAATATGCTTAACACAAAATTTTTGCACCAAAAAAATTAAAAATAGGCAAGGACTTTAGAAACTGATTCTGAAGGGGAAAAAAGGACATTAAAATCATTATAAGGAATCTCTAATTTAAATCTGATTTTCAAAATGAATTGTGCAACATCATTTACTTTGTGTTTCTAAAAAACTGTGATGATATAATTCGTTAAAAGAAATTACAGTAGCCGTTTTTAAAGATGGCTTTTTAAAAATTACCATTGTAGAAATATGTGGTATATTTCAAATGACAGTTTTATAACACTTGCTATGCAATTATAGTTTTGCAGATGCTGAGAATGTGAACAAGTCTGACAGATTCATGTTGATCAATGTAATAGAGAAGTAAGGTTTTTTTTAAGAGGGGTTTTAATATATAAAAATAATCTCAATTTTTAATAATTAAAATTTTATATTACTGAATATCAAAAGAAAAATTAGATGCAAAAATGTCTACAATAACTATTAAATTTTTTAACAAAACTTATTTAATTGTTTTAATGTTTTCTAGCTCAAAATATTAATTTTTTTTTGCAATTAATTATTTTTTCAGATAATTTTAACTATGGAAAGAATGAATAATCTTTCAGTATCGGAGAGGAGAGGTTAATTATAGACTTTCAATGTAACATTTGTGATTTCTTCAGATTCATTAAAACATTTCATCTTTTATAATCAATTATTATCAACTTTCAACGTGTATTATTTATTTAAATAATTATTTTAAATTTTAATGATGAAAAAAAAATTTTAAAGAATTTTGTTCAATTTATTTTAAAATAATCCTACACAAATAATGTATGTTAACTATAAATGTTTATTGAATTTAATAGTATCCACATAAGTTTGAAATTCTATTATTGTTACCCTTAAAATATTTTGTTGTTTTATTTAAAATTACACTTCAAATTTTTGTGAACTTGGCAAAATTTTAAATAAAATTTAGTGTGTAAGTTCTTCTAACATGAATGTCTGAATTTCTTCAGACTTTTTTTCGTTAATCATTTGTAAAATTAAATTTTGGATAAGTTATCTTTGAAAGGACTTAACTATCTTCAGTCAAAATATCGTTAAATCACTTAAACAAACGAAGCAAGATAGAAATTAGATTTATTAATTACTGCAACGAAAGGTACCCTTTACGGAACGCCTACACAACTGTTAAACAACAAAATTTCCTTAATATGATGTCCTTATGATGTTCCTTAATATGTCAGTCAGAAATAGAAGAGTCTTCCGTGTGAAAAATATTGAGCTGTTTGTATTTTCATATATTTATGACATTTTATGCATGCTATGTGTAAGATGTTAAATGTTGTTGTTCTCCTCATTAAAAGTAATTAAAAATATGATGAAAATTTGAAATTGTAATCATGGTTTGTGTTAATTGCTTTCTTTTAATCTTAATTTGTTATTTTTATTTGCTTATACCTTGTATTTCCCATGAAATTAACAGTTTTTGATCCCATTCATATCGGAAAAGTAATTGAATATAGGACTTGCTAATGGGGACTTTACCACATGAGTAAAGTAAAGAAAACTCATTTTTGAATATCTTGACAAAAAACCAAACATCTTAAATAAATAGCGCTCTCGTGAATCTATCATTTAAAATAATTTTTAGTCGAAAATAGATTTCAAAAACTGCATTAAATAGATCATGGTTAGTTAACAGTAGAATTGAATTTAGAGTGAAAGAATTGTTATATTTAACTAAAAATGTGAACTGAACGTTATCATTTTTTGCGAATTTAGGAAAATATAATTATAAAATGTGAAAATGTAGTAGAAAAAGAGTAAGTAATTATATAAAAATAACATGTGCTGCTTTTGAAGAAGTTTTGTATCGTTTAAGTTAAGCTAACATTTAATTTGAAATTTATTCAAGGATACTGCATCAATTGGCTGGTAGCTTTGCAGGAATAGCGAAGACTAATGTTAATTTTCCCCAACGTTTCTCCATCTCTTGCCTCGAATTTTGGCGTTGTTTAGATTACTAGTTGGTTGCCATTAGTTTAAGGAATTTGACAACGTGCGATGATACTTTATTAAAAAATATTCGAATTGTGCATTTTAAATATATTTGCTAGGAATACTATTTAAAAGTATAAAAAAAATTATTATTTTTTAAATACATCTTCGAAGATTGGTCATTATTGGTTAATTTATGGTGAAATTTATTTAAAATAACTGCAAAACACACACAAATTTTATTCTAAGGATTGAAATATCTTTTTAATGTATATTTTTTGATAAAGAAGAAGGCAACAAACACATTAGTACAATCTAAGTCTATTTTTTTTTTTTAAAAATTACAGTTAATCGAATAATTTTTCATTGAGAATTTTGTAAACTACATTGTACTACTACAATGCCCTTGCAGTAGTTATAAATGAAAAGAATTCATGTTATCGGCAAATCTATCGTGTGTTGAAAAATTCTATCGTGTGTATTCTGAAATGTTAAGGAAATATATATTATAATTTTACATTATAATATATAAATGTAAAGGAAATATATATTATAATGTAAAATTATAATATATATTTCCTTAACATTTCAGAATGATACATCAATAATTTTTTGAGATATTGTATTTTGTTTGTAAAATTTATGGCAAAAGTTCAATTACTCAGAAAATATATTTAAAGTATTTAATTAGTTTTTCCAAAATAATTTATAGTTTAATTCTTTTAAACGCGAACATAACAATTTAGGCATACTGTCTTTCTATCTAAACTTAAAGCCTCTTAAAAAAAAAAAAAAAAAAAAAAAAAAAAAAAAATTGGAGAAAACTGTCGTTTTGAAGTATCAATGTAACTTTATCAAAAGCAACATTGTTCTTTAGAAGGCAAATACTAAACTAATTTGTAATTCACCTAATACGTATATTTAACAAAAATACTTCTTAAAAAAATGAATCAAACACAAAAATTAATCATTTTTCAATTCAGTATTTATATCAAGACCAATTTACGGTAAAATTTAATGAAAACAGCAAAAGTATAATTCTATTCTAAGGATTCAAATATCTTTTATAGAGTACTTACAAAGAAGAAGGCAAGATATTACAAGAGAAGTGATTATTTAAAAAAAAAAAATACAATTTATCAAAAAAAAAAAAAAAAAAAAAAAAAAATTATGCAGAATTTTGTAAAATTAGCTGCTGCAACGACATGACAACAGTTATAAATTAAAATGCATTCAGGTTATTGCCAAATCGGTAGTTTGTTTCCTTACAAATTAAAAAATTGCTTAATTTTAATTACAAATTAAAATTTCAGAAGGATATATCAATTTTTTTTTTTTTAGTTTTTGAATTTTACATTTATAATATATAATTATTAAATTTAAAAAAAAATATATATATTCATTATATTTTTTTCAAAAGGATTTATAATTTAATTTTCCTAAAAACCTCCATTATAATTGGTTACACCCTCTTTCTTTCAAAATTAGAGCCTCTCTTTTTATTTTCTAGGTGCCCATAATTTTTTCTTCTAGTTTTTAATTGTTGAAAACTGTTGTTTTGAAGAATCAGTGCATTCTCTATCAAAGGCAGCATAATTATCAGTATTAATCTGTAATTCATTTAGTATCGTCGAAAAGCTATAAAAAGCCTCATTACAAATAAATATGATCTTCATTCTAAAGTTTGCATTTGTACAAAATGAGTTTTTGCCCGTTATTGTCGGTCAAACACTGTTGAAACTTTCATTAGCACTTTGTATCCTGTCATGAAGACATTTTCTTAATAACATTTGATCACACAACTTCATATAAATCGGTTTTATAACATTGATAATCTTTTGAAGAAGACCAGCATTTAATTATTGATGCATTTTACCGTCAGCCAGAGCTCACATATACTTACAACAGCTGTATGAACCTATAAAAATCTGTCCATCCATTGGATTAATTTTGCTAAAACAAAAATGAACAAAAGCTGCAATTATTGCACTCTGAGAATAAATACAAATCTTTATATACTTTATTATTTTTTTTTTTTTTTTTTTTAGAAATAAATAAACTTGTAAAAAGAAAAATTCTTACAAAGAATAAAAAAGTTAGAGCAGAGATCAAACCTTGAATCTTCCATTAGATTTAAAGTAGTATTCTGGAAGGTCGGCAACACAACATTATAAAAACCTTTACTTGTACTTCTACATCAATTCATTTCAGGCAGTGATACTTTCAATTTCAAAAGCACCATAAACTGTCAGAAGCCACTCAGACTTTTGCAGTTTTGACGCAATGACAATTGCTGATTCATCCTCAGGATGGAACAACATTTGTTAAAGTGATTACCTTTAAATTTTCTTTTATAAATTCATTTAAAATTTCTTTTGTCCTTTAAAAACAACAAGAAAAGGATATTAATTCGTAACAGAAAAATATGAAATTAAAAAACTGCACATCAAAAACTAAAACACTTCACTTTTGAATTCGAGATTAAGCCAAGTAAAGTCAATATTCCAGTTTTTCATTTTTTTGCATTGAAATAACACACAAAGCAAATTGTAAACATGTGTTTAAAAAGGAAGTTACATGTTTTTTATTTTCCTAAGTCTATAATAAATAATAACAACCCCAATCAATGTAACTTCATTTTTGCTCAATAGCGTAGAACCACATTTCCGGTTGGAAGAATGTGTTGCAATTTAATATTAAAATCACTACAAATTGGCTTCTATTTATCGTAGAATAAAATTAAAAATAGTTTTTCAAAATGCTAAGTTGTATAAGATTTTGATGATTCATTTATTCAAGTACTTTCCTCCACAAGATTTTTATTTATTTTAAAAATAAAGAAAAGAATTATCAAAAATAAAGAGTACGACATTGATATAGCTGTCAGTATTGCTTAAATTTTTCATCGGGGCAAAATGTTTAATTAGCCGGCGATAATATATATAAATTATAATATTCAATAAAAAAAACACAAATAATTTTTAATATGCATGTTTTATGATTTTACATAAAAAAGAAGATTGAACTTTTTTCTTAAATCAGACCTGTGTTGATGTTTGCTTTACTATAATATTAATTGTTAATGTTACATTTTTAATGTAATATTGTGAACATGTGTGCAATTAATGACGTTAAAATTTTAATTACATCTAAAAAATATTAGAGTTTTTCAAACTATTCAGTTATTTTATAAAATTATGTGTAATACAGTTTAGTTTTTAATAATATGTATATAGTTTATTTTTATACATAATTCACATTATTTTCAATTATATATGTATTTGTTTTAGCATATTATATACATACTTAGATACATATACATACTTATATACATATGAAAAAAATTGAGTACCAGTACATAAAGTACCAGTACACAATTTTTGTTTTCCTTTGTTACACATTAGCGGGCGTTTTATCTGATTTATACATACCACGAAAACTCCATTTACTTATATTAAACAGAGGACATTGCCTTTTTGGAATACTTTAGGAAACTGATTCTCATGAGAGAAAATTTGTAAAACTCCCACTCAATAACCTGAATACCGATGTGAGTTCCATATAATCTTGTGCTTGATGTAAGTTGCATATACGAGTAAAAATGGCATGCAATCACCATCCAATCTGTTAATTTCTAAAAAGCAGTTATAACAAAATAATGCTTGGAATCACTGACATGGATTGATTGTTTTTCTAAAATGTTCCTTGACCATTCTCTTTTTAAGTATGTCTTGTGTGTATTTAAGTTTCTATAGTTTTAATCCTACATGTATGTGTATTTGTGTACTTAAGTGCTCTTACATGTTCAAATTTCACATAAAAAAATTATAAATTGCCTGACTATGTGATTGAACGTACAGCTAACATGCAGGAAAATCAGTATTAGATCTATTTATGGCGTACATAGCAATTATAGCTGTCATGGGCAAGAAAACTCATTGGGCAATGTGATAGCTTACGTAAACGACGTGCTTTTAGATTTATATCGCCATTAGACTGTAATATGGGATAAATGAATACAGAATTTTTTTGTGAGTTTTGATTAAAAAGGACTTCAGAACAGGAATTAAAAAAAAAAAAAAAAGCCCATTTTAAAGTCACACATCTAATGTATCATCTTTTTAAATTAGTATATAAAATACCAATAGACATTTAATTTTTCTTATTGTATATATTTCGGATTAAATAATTAGTATGCGTATGTGTGTTTGATATCATTGAATGTGAAACATTTTTTTAAAGAAGTTACTAAATAAACAACTTTTAATATGTAATTTAGATTTAGAATTTCATTTGCATTGATGTTATAAAATATTACAATACGCATTTTCAAAATATCATCTTTATTTCGAAGTAAAACTATTTTTTTAATAATTGTTTTTTTAATATAATATAGTGGTGTCGTAGGAGAGGAAATACCATTCAGGAGGGATTTTGATTGTATTAAAAATAATTTTAATTTTTAACAATTATAATTTTAAGTAACACGATATCAAAAGGTAAGCAAGGTGAAAAATTTCCTTATTAAGAATTGTACTTTTTGCTTTCAAAGCAGCTTTGTGTGCTCTATGCATCTGGATAACTCCCCAAACAAGTAATCGATTAGCAGTTGTAGTCGTTAAACCAGATGTTTATCAATCCACACTACACCATCCATACCGGATGTTTACCATTCCACATTTACTATTCCATAGATGCCATTTTATCACATTCTGCTGAGAAAACTTTTAAAAATTACAAAATTCGAATTTAGAAAGAATTTAAAAGACAACTTTTATTAGCTATTTGAAATGGATTTGATCGAAGTACATAAATTTATGAGAAAAATATTTAATAAGTGCAGCTTTGAATTAAAATTAATTAGTTAAGTTGGTGAGATTAAAAGACAAATAGCAATCGTTATTGTTAAGCCTATAAAAAAAAAAAAAAAGAGATGTAATTTTATAGGGTGATTTCAAAAACATTTTATTCATTCATCACTCATAGGAGGTGTCATTAAATATTTTGTTGACTCTAAATGGTATAATTTCGATAAAATAATAAAAAATGTGTAATTATTATTATCTAAACCGGGGTGGCCGGCCGCCATGAATATTTTTGAATATTTATGAATTATTATGAAATATTAATTATTTATGAATATTTATCACACTTTTAAAAAAATATATTTATTTTATAATTGCCAAAGTAATGAAAACCAAAGTATTTAATAAATAAATTATTTGTGCATCCATATATTCAAAATTACAGCAAATATGCAAAAGAAATAAGAAAACTTACAGCTGCTTTTGAAGACCGGTTCAGTAACTTATAGTTAAGCAAACATAACAAAATTTTTCATGCTGAAATCGAGTCGGCTCCAGAATATCTCAAATAGAACTGGTTGACATACAATACAATATTGAATTAAAACGCATTTTTGAAACACCAGAATCAAAAATAGATTTTTATAACACTAAAATCACTAGCCTCACCACGTTCGCCTGAAACCGGTTTTGAAATCCGCCGCTTCGAGTTGACCCACTTTCAACTCGAAGCGGAACTTCATTAGGCGTAATGCTATTTCTGGCGTTTCGCTGTGAAGGGGTCGAAAAAAATTTTCTCGTTTGCCGCTTGAATCTTCCCGTCTCTCGCTTCGGTGGGAAGGAGCCTTTACGTCACAAAAGAGCAATGAGTTTGAGAAATTGGCATAAAAAAATTATTAGCACTTTGGGTTCAATTTACAACTGGGAAATGTTTTTTTTTTTTTTTTTTCGAAAATGAAATTGACTAAACACAAAACATGCTAAAACATAACGGAAGCTAACCTGCAAAACCCATTACGATGTGAAAATACACAAATTGAGATCGATTTGCAAAAGCTAAGTGAAATAAATATTTTTTTAATGGTTGCACTTTTAGTGTATATATATTTCTTTACCATGTGCATTTAGTATCGTTATTATTATGTTATCTATGTTTACATGTAAGAATAATACACTCATGTCCATAAATTAAGGATAATGAAGTTCAGGCAAAGAAAGAGACAGAAGCAAAACAAATTTGACTTATTTGTAAAGTATATTTATTAAACAAAAGGTAAAGAGCAAAGAAGATGCTATATGTTTGACATAATTAATAAAAATTGCGATTTTTACTCCCTGGAGCAAATTTCAAAAAAGAACCTATTTACAAAAAACAGTATAACATGGTTAGTATGATGGTTAATATGGAGTATGTCTCCCGGACGATGCAATACAGGCCTTACAACGCCTAGGCATGCTGAGTATCAAATTATCAATCTGATCTTGGGGAATATTACACCACTCATCAAGCAATGCCCTCCGAAGTTCCGGTTGACAGGTGGGAGGGGGTTGACGGGCTGCAATTCGTCGGCCAAGCATATCCCACACATGCTCTATTGGATTCAAGTCTGGTGAGTATGCTGGCTAATCCATGCGGGTGATATCCTCCAATTGAAGGCATTCGCCTACAATGTTTGCACGGTGAGCACGGGCGTTGTCATCCATAAACAGAAATTCAGCACCCATGGCGCCCCGAAACAAACGTACATGTTGTTCCAGAATGACAGCCCGATAGATGTGGCCTGTCATCGTTACACTCTGAACATGCAGGTCAGTTCTGGAACTAAGAATAATTCCTCCCCAAACGAGTCATCCTGCACCACCGTAACGGTGTCGTTCAATGGTTCTCTTGGTGGTAACGGGTACCTGGTGCTCTCCTTATGAAAGTCCGGCGAGAATCAGACTGCAAACAAAACCTGGAATCGTCGGAAAACATCACACAAGACCACTGTTGCGGTGTCCACAATGCCTGTTCTCTACTCCAGGTTAATCGCAGGCGACAGTGAGTATTGCACAATAAAGCGCTTGTGAACAATTTACAATTCTGCAATTCTGAACTACAATTCTGGCGGAAGTTTTCTGTGTTTTCTACCACATATCAGGGTTTTCTCCTGGATTTGCTTTCAGGTTTTTTTGGGTTCTTTTATGTTAATTCGAGTGCAGCTGATTGAGAAGGTTTTCCCGAAAAGATATGCTTTCGTTATCTATATAATATCGTTATCATTTGACTTTTATTTATAAAATAAATAATTAAAAAGATTTGAATTATATTTGAAGTATACTACTGTAAATATTTTAGAATTGTTTAAATATAAATTATTTTTAAAATCTATAACTATACGATATTTTTTTTTATGAAAAGTTCTTTCTGTTTTTGTGGTGTTGCTTTAGACTTTATAGCCTCAAACCCTAATAAAATAACTCACCCTAGAAAGAATGGGTTGAACCATCTCTGCAAAAACACATTAAACAATAAAAATACCGCAATAACCCATTAAATAATATACCTCAAAACCCGCAATAACGTTTGCCCCATATACAGTGGGCCACAAAATTGAGTATACACCTTAGAAACTTGGAGACTTTTTGCAATTACAAATTAAATATTGCTTTAAGATGATTGAATTTTTACCTTATATACTTTAGTCTATGCTTTACCGTATTATACTTATAAAATTGTTACGTTTATTTATTTTTTACGAAAAAAAATAAAAGATCTGAGACGAGAGGAAAAAACAACACCACAAAAATAAGTATACACCTTTATTAATTTCCTTTTAGCGTACAAATTAATATTTTGTTGCATAACCTTTTGCTTGAATTACAGCTTGTAATCTTCTGGACATAGATTCTACTAGTGTTTTAGTGATTTCAACAGAAATTTTAGCCCATTCTTCTCTCAGAACCTTCTTGAGAACTTCCTTGCTTGTGATTTCGAGCTCATGTACAGCTTTCTCTAATTTCGACCACAAATTTTCGATGACGTTTAGGTCTGGAGACTGGGCTGGAGTGTGTAATTGCTTCTTGCAATGGTACAGCAAGTATAACTGCACAATATTCGCTGTATGCTTGGGGTCGTTGTCCTGCTGGAATATGAAGCTTGACCCAAGCCCCAACTTACTGGCACTTTTTTTTTCAAGTTATCATTTAAAATCCCCAAATATACATGTTTTGTCCATAATACCATCAATAAAAACAAGCTCTCCAAATCCTCCAGCCGACATACAACCCCAAACGAGGACAGATCCACCTCCGAACTTGACTGTCTTAATGGTGTTTTTAGGTGCCAGTGCTTTCCCAGCTTCTCTCCATATTTTTAATCGTCCATCGCTTCCGTAAACTTACTTTCATCAGAAAATATTACAGTGTTCCAGAAAGAAAATAGGCTTTAAACTATGTTCTGTGGCGAAAATCACTCTCTTTTGTCTATTCACATACTTGATGAGTGGCTTTTCGTATTGGTGTACGGCCATGAAACCCATATTGGTGAAGGGTACGTCGAATTGTTTCAACTGAGATCTTTTTTCCCGATTGTCGAGGACATCGATAAAGCTAGTTTAGAGGCACTCACCCTCGGATATTCTTTACTGAGTGAATGATCTTCCTCTTCGCTTAGTACTCCAGTATTTCTTTACGTCCTCTTCCAGGAATATTGGCCACAGATCCAGTTTTTTATACTTCTGTAGTATTTTTGGACACAACCATGAGTTACACCAATCAACGAAGCGATTTCTCGAAGAGATTTGCTCTCTTTCGACCATTTTACAACCCATAAACGCTCAGATTCAGTAGTTTCTCTACGAGAGCTCATTTTACGATTTTTAATGAGAAAAAAAATACTATTTAAAAGTGTTGAAGTGCAATAGCACGTGTTATAAGCAGCAGCTACTCCTGAAACTCTTTAAAGAAAATTTGAAACTAAAAAGTGGTGGCATAATTTACAAATATAAGAAGTGTATACTCAATTTTGTGGCATGGTTTTCTATCTTTCTTCGAATCGCTTAACTTTTTCGTAATAAATAAGTTAACTCTACTGTGTGTTAATTGTGTTATTATAGGATGGTAAAGCAGAGTTTAAAGTATCTAGGATAAAAAAATTTATCTATTTAAATCAATATTTAATTTGTAATTGGAAGAAGTCTAAAAGTTTTAGAGGTGTATACTCAATTTTGTGGCTCACTGT
>BPLR01014522.1:0-11256 GCA_021605095.1 Caerostris extrusa
AGATGAGTCCATTAATCCCAAACCCTGTCAAACACCTTGGCAATGCCTAGGAAGATGATTCTGGTGAGATGTTTTTAATTCGAAAGACCTTGAGAGAGAGTTCCCAAAGTGACTCGAAGTGATCGATGAGTTGCGGAAAGATTTTTAGAGAAGCCGGATTGATGAGGACACATGATATTTTTGGTGAAAAACATAGTCTTGGTATTTTTTCAAGGATAATTTTCTCTGTGATTTTGCTGAGCATGGCTCTAGGGAGTGGGTTTAGTTTGAGTTTGGGGGTATCTGCCAGGTTTTAGAGATGGGTAAAAATGCTTACAATTTTCATTGTATGTGGGAAATGAACTAAAGCGGGAAATATTATTAATAATGCGAGTACTATGAGAACAGTTGAGGTAGGAAGGTTTTAAGCATTTTGTTAGTGAAATTTGTATCAATTTCTGAAGGCTTTTTAATGCTAGCTACATTTAATATAAATAATAATTTCTGAGGAACATTAGAATAATTAATTGTAAGTCAAGGATAATTTAGAAAGGGAGTGAGTGAGAAGGATATGGCTTTTTCTCAATATTAAGTCCAGCGAGTTGTTCTTGATAGCTGTCAGCTAGGAGTTCGACTTTTATGCGAGTTAGTGTAGGCGGTAGTTGGGGTTAGAAGTTAGGGTAGGAATAGTAGCGCGTTTCTTTTAAATCTTGGTTCGGCAGTGTCCCAAAAGCGATGCATCCTCAGCATGTTACGGGCAGATAGCTCAGTGGTCCAGGTAGTTTGATTAAAAGTTTTTGATTTCTTTTCAGCAGCTAGTGATTGCGCTCTGTTCATGAGGTGCTTAGAGTGGGGACTCATGGAAAAGCGCTCTTTGACAGTTTTTCGCTTAAGCCAGATTGCGCCAGTGCGAGGATATGCTTAATGAGAAAGGGGGGTAAGAAATATGAGTTATTACATCGCATTATTAATAGGTTTGGAAAAGCAGAGTTATAAGCAGTGAGAAATGTTAGTGGTAAGAATTTCAGCTTATTTTTCAATATCATTGTTATTTTCAAAATTGAAAGGCAGAATAGGAGTGATCTCAGAGTGTTTAGTTTTAAAATTTTGACAGTTTTGGCTTTGGGAGGGAATTTGATGTTTACATATGCTTGACATTGAAATTAAGTAAAATAGGATTGTGATCAGAGGGAAAATTCTGAGAGCGAAGCAATATTGTAAGTGTAATGAAGTGAGGAAGAAGTTATGGAGAATTGTTCCAGAATAGTTATTTTGTAAGTAAAACCCCATCGGATACGATGAGCGTTGTAGTTGCCATACAGAATGGAGCTTTTTGTGAATGGAGAGTAAAGTGGATAAATGAGAAGGGAGGCCATTTGCGGTGATTTTAAGGGGACATAGATAGAATCAATGGAGGTAGGCGGGAGATTAGAAAAATGGACTGCGATGATTGGTGATTTAATACTGTTAAGAGAAATGGAAATTTCATAGTGCAGAGATGTAATTTTTAATAAGAATAGCTGTGCCACCAGAGACAGGGTTTTGCGGACCATCGTTTTATAATTTTGGAATGTAGATATTTTGCGCAGGTTTAAGCACAGTTTCTTGGAGGAGAATAACATCTGAATTACGAGAAGAGATAATTTTTTTTTAAATTCGTCATTTTAGTAATTAAACCGTTGCCATTCTCAGGGGCTCAGTTCTTAGTCCTCTATTGTTTCTTATTTACATGAACACCATCCATCCCATATTCATTCAGATACAAGAATTGCCTGTTACGCTGATGATATTGCAATCTGGCACATTCACAGAGATACAACTTCTCTGAAGGCACTAAAAGTCACTTCGAAGCACATTGCTATTTGAGCAAAGGATCTATCTATCAATGCGGACAAGACAAATTTTTGATTTTTTACTGATAGGAAACACAGGGTACATTTAATTTAGATATCAAGATCAACGATTCCCCCATTAAGAGGATTGACTTCCCCACCTATCTAGGCATTACTCTGGATCCTGAACTTCGCTTCACAAGGCACATTGTACACAATGCTAATAAAGCTCTGAGAAAGTTAAGTATTCTCAGAAAACTATGTGGAACTACTTGGGGATCAAGACCTAAAACTGTAAAAAACGCATTCTGCTCCATCATTAGACCCTCTGCTTGAATACGCCGCCCCGATTTGGAATCCAAGTCCCCAGTCTTCTAAAATAGACTCTGTCCAACACAGAGTATCCAAAATCATTATAGGAGCAGTCTCCTCAACCAATAACAACAAGGCTGAACAGGAATGGGGCCTACCTCCTCTCGAAAACTGTCGCAACCTTGCCACCATCAAATTTACTAATAGACTTCGTAGTAATAACATGGATCATATCTCTATCAGAGTGTTTAATGAATGGAAGGGAACCAACCAGACTCAAAAGATCCTCAACTCTACAGCTTGATAAAGATATTAGAAGTCGGATAAATGTGGAACATTCCTCTCTGGATTTTGCTCAAGAGCCCCTTTTTCCCAGAAAACCACCAAGTGAAACTAAGTTTGGTTTGAACCTATTGCAACCTTGTTAAAAAAAAGAAAACTCCAACGTTCTCAAACAAAGAGGCCTTGATACCATAGATAAGTTCTCAAAAGGTAATCTTGCAAATAGCATACACCGATGGATTCTCTGACAAATTCCTCAATAAGGGAGGTGCAGGCATTTTCTTTCTACCTCCAAATGGAAGTAAATACCATCATAAAAGGAACACAGGCCTGATAGCTTCAAAATTCACCAGCGAGCTCGTAGCAATTAAAGAGGCTGTTGCTTTATATCTAAATGACTCAAATATTTTAGGCCTCACTGACGGGTTAGTGATTTTTTTTTCTGACTGGAAGTCGGCTCTGGAAGCAATTTAAAATGAAGATACTAACATCACTTCTGCGATAAATGTTCTGCTTGAGACTCTACACTGTGGAGGAAAATCATCTCATCTTCAATGGATTCCTGCCTATATCAACATTGAGGGCAACGAATGCGCTGACTCTTTTGCCAAAGCCAGTGGCCCAGGACTATCATCACACTTACAGATGCTAACGCAGTTGCCAAAAGCCGACTAATTCCTCATAACTTTAAGAAGCCACTAATCACAGACTTCAACTGCCCTAGGAAGTTGACATCAGTTATTAGCAGACACAGAACTAATCATCAGAGGGGATGAAGATTCTCCCAGACAAGACCAGGGAATACATCTCCTGCAGAAATTGCCCCAACGCTCTCCTAACACTAAGCACATTCTGGAGTGCCCAGCACTCCCTCCCCATGTTTTGCAATTGGGTATGGTGCCAATCGAGGCCAACTTAAGAGAAGTCCTGTGTAGTGAAGCGGCGCCATTGCTAGCGTCCGCTATCGTGAAGACTTTTGACTCGATCTAACTTTAATTATAATAATTTTATATCCATGGGCACGATAACAACAACAGTAATCGTTGCCATTCCATATCATAGTTTGAGTCCGGTAATGGGAACAGACATTAGAGAATTTTTGCATAACGTTTTTTTATCGTCCAATATTTTTTTTCTTCCAAGCACGCATGCTCATAGGATACATTGTAACTATTGCGCATGCGTATCTATCTGTATACTGCACTACTGAGCTATTCCTATGAGCATGCGCGCTAGGAAAAAAATATTTGATGATAAAAAACGTTATGCAAAAAATTCTCTATTAATTGGCTTAGAATTTGAAAAGCCATGTAAAATTACAATAGTTTGTCTTCTTTGGTGTTGACAGACTGAAGTTCATTACATGGATTTGAAATCGTCGTTGGAGAATAATTGAGCAAATTCTTTTAGAATATGTATGAGTTCCGATTTCAGTATTGTTTATATAAAAAGTGGGGGAATTTACACTACACTTACACTTATTTGATAGATTAAATAGAAGAGATTTTGCGTGGGAATGTTAATAGAGTCTATGTTTGCGAATGACAGATTTGAGGAGACATTTCGAGTACTAGCAGAATTACGGAAAATGGTAGGTTTTTGAAGGGAATTTTAGGTTTGGGAAATTTTGAGCAACCAGCGAGGTGATTAGTCTGTCCGCAGTTAATGCAAAGATGTTTTTCAATTTATTCGATATTGGGGCATTCCCCCTCCCCCAACTTTCTCCTTTAGAAACATTGCAAAATACCCTGCAATAACAATTTACTTCAAAAAAAAAATTTCGAACAAATTTCTTATTTCAAAAGCTGTCAAAAAATGTCCTCGAATAATAATTATTCCTTTGAATATCTACACGAAATCTTTATAAAATTCTTGATCATAAATTTTCTTCGGTAATTAATACTGTTTCTTACAAGTTATTTCTGTATATTTTTTAAAAATTTAAAACACAAAAATATTCAATTTTTTTATAAAAATTATTTTATTCTAAAATTAATTAATATAATTATTTCATAAAAATTAATCATTCCCAAACAGTTATACAAATACAACTCACAAGAACTAGTTCGTAGTTCATTCTGAAACTGTTATTCTTATTAAAAAGAAGGGTTTTTCGTTTAATGTTACAATCGCCATCGAATCTCCTCGTTTCTGAAAGCATTGTTCACACTAGATCACATCAAGTGATTCGAATCACCCTCCTGCATTTTTGACTGCTCATATTACTACTGGGCATGTTCGCATCATGTTCCTTTATTACTAAATGTCGTTTTTCTAACCTCCGGAAGAAATATTTCTGAAGGACGATATGTTTTAAAATTAAAAACCTTCAAATAATTCCTATAGATTAAATCAAAATACTTACTTTCCCTTCTTTAAATATTGAGTCAATATTTCTGAATTCAGATTTTTTTTTTGTCATAAAAAGTGAAAATAATTTTTAGCCATATTTTACAAACGCCAGACGTAATGCATCCACTTCAAGATGACATGTAACTATCTTTCTCCAGCTGCACGAACGTAAATGCTGTTCCTATTAGTCCTAACTCACTATAGAGAAACACGTCAGAAATTACCTCGACACCACTTACGGCCCACACTGTATTAGATAAGAGGACATTGCGATCTCCAGGTTTGGCGTGCATAGTTCTCTTTCTTCTAATACTAATATTTGTCTAATTGACATTCTAAGGGTATGATTTACTAAAGTTCATTGAGTTCGATGAAAATTTATTGGCGATATTTTTCAATTGCTACTGTAAATTAACGTCTCAATGTGCTGCTGTGAGTAAGGGCAGGTATCTAATAGTCGTATGCCACAGAAAAGGCTCGCAACCAGAAATGATGTCTTTAAATGTTTCGACAGATATGGACGGGCTTGGTAGAGGCAGTTTGGACTGATAAAAAAAACCCATATTTTTTTCCTTTTTGCTTTGAAAATTTTTTTTTTTTTTCGATGTCACCATTGAAAGGAAACAGGGGTTTTGGAGGAATAATTGTCAATTTTTGTCAGAAAATTTTGTTTATTTATTTTTTAATTTGACTTTTTCAACATTTTTATACAAAATTACTTTTATTTTTTATACAAAATTTATTTGATAAATATATTCTTTTTCTTCTTAAAAAGTTTATTTTTTAATTTTTACAAATAATTATTTAAACAAATGATTTTTTTATGTGATTTATTAAACAAATTTTATATTTCATTTCATCTAAATCAATTTATAATTTTACACAATGATTTTGCGAAAAAAAATGATGTTACTTTTTTTTTTTTATAATGAGTTTCAATTTATTAATCCCAAATTACTCCATTTCATTTCAAAAAATTGTACCTTCCATTCATTTCAGCAACCCTTTTCATCTTGCATTTTAGTATTGTGATATGCACAAATCTTGCACTTACATAGACTCCATAGACATTATGTTTTTAATTTCGTTAAACGTCTAACACTTTTTTATAAAAGAATTATAAAATTTCACACATTACACACATTGAGTTCAATTTGAACATTATGTTCCTAAGATACTTAAATCGTTGTAATGAAAAATATTTTTCCAATAAACATTTTTTTTCTATTCATTTATTTGTTCATTCCTTCTTGTTTGTTTTTTACGAAAATATAAATTCATATAAAAATTATATTAGATAATACTTACAAAAATTGAAAAACATTCACTATCAATGTTATACAAAGAGATTTTTTAAATTGATAAATCAGAGTGTAAAAACATGCTTTAAACAGATTGATTTAAGCATTATTATTAAAATTAAAATAGAACTGAGCTTAAGTAGAAGACGTGTGAATGACAAAAAAATTAAATAAAATATAAGTAAAAAGAATTGGTGAGATAGTTAAAAGATTCATTACTTTAAAATAAAAATATAGTTATATCTAGTTAATGTATTAAATTATTATAAATTCACATTAAAAAATAATATCATTTTAATTATTATGTTTATCAAAATCATCATTTACGTTATGATTAATCCAAAATCTTTGAAAATGCATGCTAAAATAATTTGTATACAGAAGAAATTATAGTGTTTAACAAATATAATCAAGTAAGAAGGAAGAAATATTATTAAAAAATATTAATTAAAATACATGTTTTGGAACATAAATTCAACGTGAGATAACAGAAATTTTCATGTGTCAATTTTCATGGACTCGATTTAAAATCATTAATGTTACTAAAATTTTTTGCAATATGCTGTATTTAAGTGAAAGTAAGTAATTGGCTAAATACATATATAAAAGATTCATAATACAGAAAAAAAAAAAATGTTATGAATATTTACTATGTGTCGCTCCTGGTATTTGCCCTTCAAAATTTACTATATTTATACATTAAATGTAAGGGAAACAAGGCAAGTACTTTTTAATAAATAATCTTATCTAAAGAGAAATGCGAGAGGTTTTAAAGAAAGATCTTTACACATAACAAAGTTTTTTTTTATAATTAAACTGAAGAAGTAATAAAAAACGTGATCAATATATAGGAAAATAAATATATAAATATTTAGGCAAAATGAAATTAAAAACTGATTCAACAAATAACATTAAAAAATCATTTTCTCAAGTATTTATTTTTAAAAATTGAAAAATAATGTAAAAAAACCTGATTTTAAAAATATTGGGGGCAGGTGAATAATAATCAAAGAATAAATAAATTTCTTTACAAAATTATTATAAAATAAAATAAATAAACTTCTTTGCCAAATAATTTTGTATAAAAATATAACAAAATAATATATAAAAAATAAATTCCTTTAACAAATTAAATTTTGTAACTAATCGTAGGGCTGTATAAAAAAGCGTATTGGTGACAACCCTAAACGATAAAAAATGTCAGAGTCACGAAGCCAAATCAGACTTCTACCTACGGGTTTGCCCTTCATAGCAGAAGCTACCCCCTTTCCTTTCAACGATGAGGCCACACGAATTCATGTACTTGTTCTAGATATCTACCAACTGGTGAGTGAGCCAACAGATAAGAAACAACAACAGAATACTTAAAAATTCAACTTCGTTGTTGCCATCAGAAAAGAATATTTTTCTTATCTATACCTGTCTACCAAGATTATCAGTCCAAATCATTATCTATCAACGCGTCACTTACAGTTGCGAGGCCTTTATCTGTGACGTCATTCCTTCCGACTCCTACATACCTGTAGGGGCCTGGTGGCCGAGTGGCTAGCGGTCTGGCTCTCGGTATCACAGGTTACGGGTTCGAGTCCTGGCCATGCCATGGATGTTTGTAGAGGTTCGGAATCCCCTTTAAACTGTAGGTCCCGGTCTGTTTAGCCTAACGTGTGCACAAGATGACCTCAGTCAAACCTAGATACCTGTTTCTACTACAGTTGCCCATTCGAGCGCATATTGCGAAAGGTTCATTCATTGTAATGTCTGTTTCTTTCGGCTGTACCTCTTTTCCTCACTTATCGGTCGTTCCTACATTCCTGAAGTGTTGCAATATATATAGAATGGAATACAATTACATATTTATAGAATACAATTACATGCGTATTTCTGTAAACACATAATTACAAAATCTGCTTATTTCGGTTTCCTCTATTCGCCTTTACATTTCTGCCTGACATTTCACAGACAATCTATATATGGGATATTGAATATTTTATTACCTATTTTAAATATTATTGTTTGTGTGTTTATTTTATGCTTTTTTAACACTTCTATCATACATTCTAATTCAAAAAATGATTAAAAATGTTTAAAAAAATGCTGACACACTTACTCTTTATCACCTTAAAGTTCTCCCACTAGTTCGGAATGGTATAAATCGTTTGTTCCAAATGCCGCCCTCTAACAGACAGTACAATTGCCAAATATGATTATTATATATCTATCTTCCATATATCGGTATACATCTGTGTAAGGGTTTCATAAAAGTAAGAGGATTGTAAAAACACAAAGTTGGAAAAAAATTTAAAAATAATTATGTTGGTATTCGAAAATGGATACCAATAATTCTGGCTAAAAAAAGGGTGCTCCTGGATGATGCTAATGAGTTCGAATAATTATTATAAATGATTTACACCATAATAAAAGGTTTCTTAACTGTATTATCTTCTCCATGTTTAGTGGAATAAGTATGCCAATAATGAGGTTGTAGAATTTATTTTTCACAAAAGAAGTTTTGGTATTTCTTTCCCAATAGATAGGAATACATTTTATTAGAAAAATATGTAATAAATCCATCAATCAAATTTGACAGCACACGATCTTCACTGTGAATCGTTCTATTACATGCAATTAGTATTTGTACTAATGAGAACAACCCTTCAATCAAATCCAATACAAGATATTCAGTGTCATGTATAATTAGCCCTCCAGAAATTAGCTATTGTCTGTGCGACCTCTCACAGGTCGAAAAATTACATATGGAATATGGAATAAATCAGGTATATTTCCAACCTAATTGGTGAAACACCGCGAGCTGAGAATGTGTCTACTCCATCAAGTGATGAAGACCTCCTCGCCGTCTTGGTGGATTTTCTTAAAGGGGTTTTGGGTGAAGAAAGGAGAGAGTTCTGCGGCGAGTCGACCAGAAGAGTTGTTATAATTTTTCTCTTAAGTGACTAAATAGGCCGGAATTTTCCCGCATGTTTCTAAAGTGGCTACTTTGTGGTTTTGAGAATCACGTTGTGTGGTAGTTAAGGTCTGTCGCAAACCAGTAGTTTACATTCGTCGTAGACTCGACAATTCTGAAGATCACGCACATTGGAGTGAACTGCACTTGTACATCTAATTTATATCCTTAATTTCCAATTCTTAACAAAGAAATTCTCTCTCTACATATAAAGTTTTTAAATAAAATTTATCATGTTCGTATGAACCTAAATGTGGCCTATTATAGATCCTAAACAAAATAGATCTGACTGAAAGTGGCGAATAGCTGTGAATCAAGAGTGCCACTAATAAACACAGAGCGATGAAACATTCACAAAATGTAGCGCATTATGATCATGTTTCCCATGAGGAACCTTTTTAAAGCAATTTCTCGTTTTTATTTACGCATTATCCCTCTATTTTCTTCCTTTTCCGAGAGTAATGCGAATGATTCCAGTATTGTTTTAATTAAATACTTGTATAATTTCAGTCTTAAATGCGTCTTTCGGCATCATCATTTACTATTTTTTTTAAAGTAAGTAGCTATATACACTCATGTCCTTAAATTAAGGATAATGAAGTTCAGGCACAGAAAGAGACAGAAGCAAAACAAATTTGACTTATTTGTAAAGTCTATTTATTAAACAAAAGGTAAAGAGCAAAAAAAGATGCTACATGTTTGAGATAATTAATAAAAATTGCGATTTTTACTCAGTGGAGCAAATTTGAAAAAGAACTTATTTACAAAAAACAGTATAACATGGTTAGTATGATGGTTAATATGGAGTATGTCCCCGGACGATGCAATACAGGCCTTACAACGCCTAGGCATGCTGAGTATCAAATTATCAATCTGATCTTGGGGAATATTACACCATTCATCAAGCAATGCCCTACGTAGTTCCTGTTGACAGGTGGGAGGGGGTTGACGGGCTGCAATTCGTCGGCCAAGCATATCCCCACATGCTGTATTGGATTCAAGTCCGGTGAGTAAGCTGGCCCAATCCATACGGGTGATATCCACCAATTGAAGGCATTCATCTACAATGTTTGCACGGTGAGGACGGGCGTTGTCATCCATAAACAGAAATTCAGCACCCATGGCGCCCCGGAAACAAACGTACATGTTGTTCCAGAATGACATCCCGATAGATGTGGTTCTATCATCGTTACACTCTGATCATGCAGGTCAGTTCTGGAACCAAGAATACTTCCTGCCCAAACGAGTCATCCTGCTCCAACGTAACAGTGTCATTCAATGGTGTTCTCTTCGTCCGTTCATTCAATGGTGTGGTAATGGGTACCTGGCGCTCTCCATATGAAAGTTCGGCGAGAATCAAACTGCAAAACTAAACCTGGACTCGTCGGAAAACATCACACAAGACCACTGTTGCGGTGTCCACAATACATGCTCTCTACTCCAGGTTAATCGCAGGGGACAGTGAGTTCGGTAAGTGGAACACATCTGACAGGCCTACGAGTATATAGACCAATGTGTCCTAAGCGTCTGTACACGGTCTGACTTGAAACTGTCGTACCGGTAGCTGAAGAGAGCTGATAAGACAGGTCTGATGCTGTGCTCCGTCTGTTTCTTTTGGCAGTAACTGCTAAATACCTGTCCTCATTCGGAGGTGCAACTCGCGGACGACCTGTGCTGTAACATCTACTCACATTACCATCATCTTGGAATCATTGCCAAAGCCTGGCGAGGACACTCTGGGTGATTCCAAGTTCCTCGGATACTTCCAGCTGGGTACGTCCACATTCCAGTCGTCCGATAATTCTACCACGTAAAAACCTTCCAAATGCTTCCTTGCCATAACTATGCGGTTATGCACTGAAAGGCTTTAAAGCACTTGTGAACAATTTTATTCCTTTGCCACCATTCCTTATATACCCCTCTCTTACACTCTCGTCATTGTGACGTACTATCCGCGCCATCTGGTGGTTTCCTGTAATTTGCATTATTCTTCTTCAAGATGTGTGTGATAATTCTACAGGTGAAATTTTTATTTTAAAGTTCAATTTCTGTGTGATTCTGAATTATCCTTAATTTATGGACATGAGTGTAGATACGTAAAGGAACACACATTTTTCGTTACATTTTTTCTGTTTACTCTATAAAGATGGCAGACTTCCACGGTGTGCTGAGTCATTCATTTTATTGAAGGGAAGTTAGGAAAGTAGTACTTTAGAAGAAATCTTGAAATATCTGA
>BPLR01014523.1:0-63289 GCA_021605095.1 Caerostris extrusa
AAAGTTTTTAATTGTAATAAGCAATTTAATCTTTAATAATTTAAATTTTAGATTATTAAAAGAAAAAGTAGAATGGGAAAAAAATTCCACACTCTTACTGTAATACATTTTTCTTTCAAAGCAACTCTGTCCCACATGCATAAAAGCAAACTCTGTCCACATGTATACAAAGCAACTCTGTCCATGTATTATTGATTACTGACTAGCACCTCTCAGAGTAATTGTTGCCTCCCATCTCAGCACTAAACCAAGATTATTTACAATTTCCACTATTTGTGGTTGGACTGTGTGTGTGTGTGTGTGCAGTGATAGTGTGTGTGTGTGTGTGTGTGTGGTGTGTGTGTGTGTGTGTGTGTGTGTGTGTGTGAATATATATTTCAACATAATTTTTATAACATTTGTAGTAACCCCCCAAAAAAAAATTATGTAAGCATCTTTCTTCTATTTTGGCTTTACAGATTTGAAGGAAATATCTCCTGTGGCTGAGAAAAAACATGCAGTAAGTTTGTTAAATGGAATTACATTCTTCTATTGCATTGTGGTTATTTATTTATTTGTTGTCTGTTCTACTGTTATTATTTATTTATTTTATTCTTCTATTTATTGATAAATGATGGTACTAGTGATGAGAAAACTTCTTAGGCGGCTCATTGTTTAGTTAATACTAACATTGTACTTCAATAATATGTAAAATTTTAAAACCATGTGATATATTTTTGGTGATCATCGTTTCCTATCAGTTCATTAGTTTTATTAGATAAACTTTCAAAAGGCCGGATCTTGCTCACTTGTCCTATAAGCAATACAGGATATTTCCGTTTCTATATTATCAATATTTTCACGCAGGGCTGAGATTGGGGTGGCATCTCTTCATCGCCGGCAATAGTAACTTATCAAAAAATCAATTGCAGATTCCATGTTGTATTAAGGAGGGGTTCAGCAGTTTCCATGCATATTTCTTTCTTTCTAGTTGCTGACATGCTGTTTGTTTATAGGTATAGTTATGCTGTTGCCTGTATCAGTATCAAAAGCAATGTCCATTTCTACCACTGTTATTGGTTTGAGCAATCTTCGTATTAAAACTCCAAAACTATCGCGCAAGAAATCATACAGTACCTTGCTGAACAATATATTCGTCAAAGCTATTTAAGTTATTCCCACATAATATACCGCGTGGTTTACGACCAGCAAGTGCTATTCTGAGAAATTTTATGTTTTTGTCTGTGATGCATTTAGGATAACCTTCTTCACACTTGTCGAGCCATATATCAACGATGAAGAGTCTATGGAGAATAAAACTCCATCTTGAACACTGCTTTTGATGTTTAATATTCTTTTCAGTTTTCTCGATTTCTCATTGAAACGAAATTGTTGATGCATCATTTGAGGATTGTCACTGGTAAGTGTGATTTGGGAGACATGCAGAACAAGCACCGAAAATGTGTGAAAACTCTTTCCATATATTTACCATCATAATGAGGAAAAGTTTTTGTGATTTTGTAGATCTGTTTAAATGACAAGGTTACCATTCATGCACCCCAGCTCACCAAATAAATTTTTAAAGGTACACTACATTTTGGTTTGTAACTAAAATGTTCAGCGGCTATCAAGGCCAATTTTTTAATTTATTTTCATTGGGATCAGTTAAACTTTTCATATCAGAACTTTCGAATCTGGTCTCAGAGGTATCATCTTTTCGGCTTGAGTATTTAAAAAACAATATGGGAAACATTACTATTAATTATGATTTAATTTCCAAGGTTCCCAGATTATTTAAACTTGCGACAATTTAAACACTTTTGTTTACTTACCAAGGTGGAGTTTTGTGGATGCAGTGTTGTTCACAAAAATATGAGTAAAGTATATCAAATTTATTATTAAACATTATTATTTGAAAATGAAACAGTGAAAAATAATTCAGACGTCAAGAAGCAAATTCACAAGCCTTATATTAGATATAAGCATTTTCCATTATTAGATTATATATATGTTTGTAATGTGAAAATCATTTTTGCATTTGTAATTAAATATTCTGATATTTCAATCCAACATTAATTTTATCTTATTTAAAATTCATTATCCAGCATTTTCTCCTTACGTTTTATATATTCGCAACAATTTTTATCTTAAACAGGATTAGTTTTATCGTTGAGTTAACTTTCTTATCTTTTCTATTGTTGTGATATTTTGCCTCTGTTAGGCCCATTTTTTCGTTTAATTAATATTTCGAAGTCAAGTTGTCGGGCACAAGTTCCATGATTCAAAATATCGGTTTTCGGTTATTATCGGTTTATCAGTTTTCAGTAGAAAGTATTCACGATTTTAATATCTACTTTTTAAAGTTCATCATTACCCGACTAAAGTTTGGTTTAAATAATATGCCCCAAAAATATTATCTGATGGAAGCGCGTCTATTAACATCCACATTGGATTTATTAACTCATTTAAACACGACAAATAATAATCAAATTTATTAAATAAGTTACGATTTTGAATAATTTTTTTATTGCATAAATTACATGACCGCTTTGAGTTAGAGTTATTATTCATTTTTATGAAAAAATGTTGGCTCATATTTTTTTGATATTAGCTGAGAACGTCCAGCTCTTGTTTCATATTTTTAAAAATATCAAGCTTGACCTGTGCAATCAGAAAACAATTTTTTTTTCAAGCATTTACCAAAGTTCCAGCATAAATAAAAAGCGAAATTTAATTTTGGAAGTCAAAAGGCACTCTGTAATGTGTGTCAGTTGGAAGTATGTAGAAGGAAGACACACTTTCCGTTAGCCAGAAGCACAGGCTGGCGCCATTCAATTTTTTGTTTTTGGCGATGATGATTCACGCCAAAAAAATTCGAAAATAAAGCAATTCATTTTCATAAAATACCTCGTTTTTCATTTAAAATTATTTTTCTTTTATAGTGTTCAAATAATAAAACATGCGATGTTGGCATTTACCATTTACATCCAGCTAATAGAAAAGTATGTTTAAATTAATGTAAAGCCAGCTGCAAACTTTGCAGCAATATACTCAGCCAGTGTGCGGGGAGGACCTGAACTACCAGAGCAATCTGCCAGGTAAAGTGGTTTGCAGAAAGAGAATCTCTGTTAGCTGTGACATAATCAATGTTGTATAAAAAACACCTCCACATTGATTGTCCTGCTGCTTGGTGGAGTTTTCTGGGTTTGTCTGCCTTCTAACTTACAAATGCAGAGCAGTTAAATCCCTAAAAAGCTTTCATCAGAAGACAGCACATGATTTCTTTTCTTCTCGCGAACTGTCAATTGGGCTGTTCGTTAGATTGAATACGGTAAATGGTACATGTTTGAGGTTCATCAGTATTCGGCTGACAAAAATTTAAATGAAATGTATAGTTTTAACGGTGTTGTTATATGTGTTGGAAGAGTGAAATCAGTAAAAAATGATGTAAAAATTAATTAAAAGCTTCCTTTTTAGCTATCAATATAAAAATAACTTGCTGGTCATTATACGGACAAGTTTAGTTAACTGTAATGTTTAACAGAAATTTAAATGCAAAAATATTTTTTGTTAAAATAGTGAAACTTCTTAAATTAGTAAAATACTATTGAGTTTTTAGTGAAGAAATATTTATTATACATATGATGGACTTCACTGTCTTTTTTTTTTTTTATAGTAATTTCATATAGCTCTTTTCTCCTGTCAAAAATTGCATTGTTTATCAACAAAAAAAATTTACATTTATAAAAAATGAAAGAGAATAAACATAAAAAAAAATCATATGTAATTCTTTACTAATTTTTTATAGAAGATACGAGTTATAATTGTTTCTCTTTTATTAAAATATATGTTTAAAGCTTTTTATTCCTATTAAATAATTATATGTATTTCAGCTATATTTTTAAAATAAAGTTCTAAATATGCGATTAAGCCCAGTAGGAAATAGTTAATAAAGATTTGCATTTTAAAATTCTTAATTTACTAATTTAATTTTTAAGCTAAAATAAATAAAAAAGTACAACATTCTATTCGTTAATCTATAAATATTTTAATGGTATTTAAAAAGTTGTGGCTCCATATAAACTGCATAATATTGAAAAAATATATTATTTCAGATTCGTTTAAAAATTCAGAATCAACCAGCAGCTCCACACCCTTGAGTAACACAGATAGTTTTTCCACATCAAGTATTTTGCCAAAGAATGTAGAAATTAGTAACCAAACAACTGTGCAACATTTTGTTAATCAAAAATCTTTTAATTCAGGTGAAATGCACATTACAGGTAATTATTTTCCATCCAGGAATAATCTTTTGAAGACATCCAACAGTAAAAAGTCAGAAATAAAAACTGTCGAGGAATCTACCTCATCTTCCAATGGAGAAATCACAAATAAAGTTCAGCCCCTAGTCATAAAAATGCATAAAAAGCGAAAAAAATTTGAGTCTTATCTAAAATCAGATTTTGAAGTATCTAAGAAAATGGTGCTTGAAAGGACTCCCAGCAACAGTGATATCTCAGACACTGCTGATTTAGAGAGGCAGAGAACCAAGGGAGCTGAATCTCCAGAAACTTGTTCGTCTGATTCTTGGCAGTCAACTGTGCTTAGATGCGATTTCTTGCGGCGATTCCAAAGGATCTTCTTGCAGAATGTCTAAAAGACGTTCTGTGATAAATATGTCAAAAGAAGAAAAACATATGTGTATAGAATGTGGTGAATCTGTATCTTCACATATGGACCATTTATGTAATAATCCTTTTGTTTTTATGAGTTCCTTACAAACCTACAAATCTATTATTTTTATATTTCTCCATTTTTTCATAAAAAAATGCTTGTTCAAAAGTTACCAGCCACTTCTTAATTTCATTTGAATTTTCAATTTCTGTAAATCAAAGCATTTCTCTGTTTAAGAAAATTATTAATGTCTTTTAGTGATCATATACATATATAAAGTCCATTCACCAATCACATAGGAAATTAGAAAGTGGCTAAGACAAATTAAACAAAGGTGACATCATGGGAAAGGAACTGCCATTTAGGGAGATTTTAATCACAATAAAAATAATTTTAATAATTTAAATTTTAGATGATATGCTATTAAGAAAAATGGTTGGAAAATTTCTAGGCTAATTATTATACATTTTGTCTTTCAAAGTAACTTTCAGTTGCATCCATCTGACATCCTCTAACAAGTAATCATTTCCTCTGTTAAAATTCATGTTTTCCATTCCACATGAACTGTGGCCTGACTATATCTATGTTATATGCAATAATTTTGTTTCTTCATTTTGCAGTATTATGATTAATATTTAAAATGCTTTTCTGATAAGCAATTGAGTTCCAGTTATATAATTTATAATAAATCAGAGTTTTTAAATTTTTAATTTTTGTTTGTTCTACTGGATTGATAAATTAATCAAGTTTTAGTTATCAAATCTATATACCTTATAGTTTATATAATTTTACATGTAAATTGTTGTCTTCGGTATACCAGAACTATTAAAATGTGTTCTGTTGTTACCAAATTATTAGCCAGTTGTCTGCAGTTCTGATAAATATGTGTTTGGTAGTTCTATAGGTTTCTCCATTTCAAAATTTGATTTTATTATTAAAGTGGAGTGAAAAAACAAGCCCAAAATTAAGTTTAACTTAATTTATTAGCATATCTTTGGATAACTTTTTCTTATATAAGTAACCAGTGTAAACAGAAATCAATATCTAAATGTAGTCATATTCTTCAAATAATCTTTGCTGCTAATTTGCTATCAAAATCTTTTATGAAATTCATGATTTATGAATTATTCATATTGCTCTTTGAATTTGAAAATAATTAATACCCGCCATTTGAAGATGCATATTGAGTTTCACTGTCCTCCATCCTTTATCTTTAAATATTTAGGTTAACAGCTTCTTGGAACTTTTGAAATTTTGTTATTTGGTTTTCAAATTTGTGAATGCAATTCAAAATGCTATTCTTCATCTATAAATCCATTTTTTTAGTATCATCATGACAGCAGTTGAGGGCTTCAATAACTAATTCCACTCTGCACACTACTTATGTTCATAATTATAAATAGATACTGTAAATGGTAGTTCAATTAATGTTCTTGAATGCCTGTCAATTAGATAAACATTTTTGTTCTGCTTAAGCTATGTGCGTACATTTTAAGATTCTTTAAAAAACACATTCACTTTTGATGACTGTTGGACAACATGTCGACATAATATTTTCTGGTGAACAAACAAGGCATTTAGTTTGATCTGGTATGCTCTTAGTTCTTGAAGCTTATATCAAGTTTTTTTATTTTTATTTTTATTATTATGCTGTAAATAGGAGATTTGACTCATATGTCAATAAGATGGTTTGATTTTAATGTAAAACCGTATACTCTACTAACATACTCAATCAAAACTTGCCTTTTATCTGATGAATTTGTAGAAAAATATAATCTCAAATTTTATTTGATGCTGTTAATCATCTAAAAATAATTCAGTTTTCTTGTATCCTTTAGTGACAAACTTTGTGAAATAGTTATGTTTGAAATTCAGTACACATTTTTGTAAACAAATCTTTGATCTGATTAAGTTTATCAAAAGGCAATGCCAGGTGAAATTATTTTTTAACTTTTCAAAGCTTATTATAGGCATCTTTTGCATGATTCTAACATATTTATTTTCTCTATAGTACCCTTTGGACCCTCAGTTTTTGCATCCAAATGTTTGCAATGGATGATAATTCATTTTATATGTAACAAACAAGCAAAACCAATGCCTTACAGAAAACTCAAGTTGGCTTATGATACCATTTTAAAATCTGTATGCCATCCCATCTTTCCTATCATTCTATACCATGTACTATCCCATCACAACCAACAGTTTATAACTTAGAAAGACCAATGTTCTTCAGTAAAAATTTAATGGGCATTCTTATGTATTAAAATATCTGCAAGATATTAAGATTATTTTCTGTGGCGTGACCAAGATATATTAATCATGGTTCTGAAAGCAGTAATAACTTTCCTTAACCAAATTGTATTTTTAGTCATCTAATTAATATCCTATATTCTGATGGTGAGTATGTTTCCTTTTCAAATCACTGAAGATTTTTTAATATTTATTTTTTGATGTTATTATGATTGACTTTTAGAAGAAACATTTTTAGTAATTAATCCCATCCGTTTTAAAACTGCATTTATAAAATTTCTATTTATTGGAGGCATCAATTCTGTCTCAAGCCCTGTGTTTCATTTGTGATTGTTGTAACCTCGTGTAAATATTATCTTTAGTTCTCTTTTGCAAAGTTGGAGGAGAATCTTGCTTTATAATTTTTTTTTTTTTTTTTTTTTTTTTTTTTTCCAAATTTTTATATTCAGAACCTTAAAAATTTTTTTATATTCAAAGGGGGAAAAAAAAAAAAAATGAATGAAGTAAATGGGCCCCATGACAAAAGTGATGGGTGAAGTGTGTTGACTGTTTTTTTTTCATTGCCTTACAATTGAACATTTTGATGATTAATTATTTATAAAGAAAATTGTTATACATTCTTAGCAAATACATAACTTTCTTTTATACCATTATTCTTATATATTCAAATATTACTTTCTTTTCTTTATACCTTCCTTTCTTTTCTTTCTTTTGCAAACACTTTTCTTGCTTAAATATCTTACTAATAATTATCAGTCATCAAGAAATGCCTTTGATCCATCAAAAATTCTTTTCAGTTACAAGTACTAATTTTGCTAGTGCAGATCTTTGTATTTGCATAATGAAATGTTAAGCAGATTTTTCATTTGCTATTAGCCTTTTTGAAAAAATAAGCTTACTTTCTATTTTTCAAAAGCTTCTTACTATTTTGGCATTTGTAATAATGTAATTTGTTTTAATCTTATGTAATATTGTTTATCTGTTTCAATAACAACTGAATTTTTTTACCACAAGTATTTAAGATCTTTTATTAATAGCTAACATGCATCTGTCAAATTAGGTTCATGTTTTGTTTTCTTTCAGCAATTCTTGCCTCGTGTATAAATAATATAATGTTTGCATATTTTGTTAGTATATTATCTTAAAATGTTTCTGGCAAAGGTCAGGAGTCGAGGATTTTTGAAGGAGTCGATAATCAATGTAAAAATCTGAATTTCGATTCTTTAAAAAAAAATGTTCATCTTTCCAAAATTCTAGGCATTAATGTTAAAATTAAATGTTAAGGAAACAATTCAGTATCTTTCAATAATACAACCAGTTGCAAATACAGTGACTGTTGTCCAAGTAGCGTTGATAGACTTTTCTCAACACTGAGGCTTATAAAAAGCTATCTTATACGAATAATAATAAAAAAATTACAAAACCTATTCTATTATAAGAACAAAAAGATTTAATGAAATAAAAATGTAGCATCAAAATCTACAGTTTTCTTTTGCTTCTCCTCAACCTATTCTATAATATTTTGATACCTGTTAATTTGATACTGTTTATTATTATAGGGCATATATTTTTATTAATAAATTTAGAGTTCAAAGATATATTTTAAATAAATGCAAATACTTCACTTTTAAAATTGTAAAAAATTACTATGTTTTGAAAATACTTTTTATAGTTATATGAATTAAATAAAAACTATTGAATTTGTTGCTCAAATTCTTCTAAATCCATTAGTAATGATGGCATTATAGTAAAGACAGGTGTTATTAATTAGGAGTTCTTATAAAAATATGATTGAGAATCAGTAATTTTTGGCTTATTCTCCAATCCTGGGAATAAGTTGTCTGATCATGTTCAAGGCATTTTTGTATGTATTAGTTTTCTGACAAATAGTTAATTTGCAAAAGTGGTTTTGGTAGTTAAAAATTTAGTGAATGGGCTTTGTAATAAACAATTTTTTCACACATCATTTTCAAGTAGAAAACAAACAAAGAGCTGTTTGAAAAATTCCTGAATCTTAAAATGTTAAAGAGATTTCTGTGGCAAATTGGAAACTAAAACTTTTGTAAAAATTCAAATTTCAAGCAGATTATTTATTACATTTATAATATTGCAACCTTTCAGCATACATAGACTAATAAATTGTGCTAAACTTGTTTGATTTTTTTTTCTTTTTCACTTCATCTTAATATATATATATATATATGTTTTTCATATATTTTTTTTGTTGTATTCTTAACTATTAAAAGTAATAATTGCTATTAACTGTAAAAAATAAAAATTATTACTTTTTTGAGAATGTTGAGGGTAAAAAAAAATTCTATTTTTGTATATTAATGTCTAAAGTAAAATAAAACTATTAATAAATATGATTTTTAAAACTAAAAATGTAATTATTATCTTTTTTTAGATAGCTATATAAATGCAGATGATAGATTGATGAAGATAGCTATATAAATGCAGATTCAATTATATTTACAAAATGCAATTTACAATGTATTTATATTTTTGTATTGTGTTGTTAATATATAACATATATTATGCTAATGTATTGTAAATGTAAGTATAGTTTATTGTAAATATATGTTACTGTAGCTGAAAAGGTCATTAGAAAATGAATTAATAAGAAAAAAAAGTGCATTCATGCACTTTAATTAATAATTACAGAAATATTTATTGTTATGTCTTCTTATATGCTAGAACTACTTGAAATTTTATGCAGTTAATTACCATGCATATTCATTGTGTGTAATATTGTGTTCATTATATTTTTCAAGGGCTGACATTAAATATGCTTTGTCATATATGCACTTTTATTAAAAAAAAAAAAAAAAAAAAAAAAAAAAAAAAAACTTGTCATTTCTATTATTTTGGAGTGAAAATTTAATCAGTTAAAATGTATTCTTTGAAGATTCTTATCATGTATTAATGCATGGAGCAGTGTTGCCAAAAGTATAAAGTTTTGAAAATGGCATTTTATTTAAAATTGTTTACAACTGTATTGACTGTTTTTAAGAGATCTAGTGTTCTCATTTGATTAATGTTATTTTGATTTTGCTGAGTACATTAACTGAAAGATTTTAGACTTTTTTTCCATGTTCTGGGAACTATATAATTACTTTGTTTCTATTTGTTTATATTCAATTTGAATAAGATATTTTTCATTTGTTGAATATATACTATATTTTCATGAAAAATATATTCACGTATTCGCCTGCCCCGTCAACGCTGTTTCCCACGGACAGCTTGACGTAGGCTTGCACCGTTTAGAATTGTGTAAAGCCACTAGCGATTCGACGTCACATGGGATTCTTAATTGTAGTGATAAAGGGAAACAGAGCACTTTTTAATTCCACTAACATCACACTATCATCTACCTCCTCATCTTCAGTGGCATTATGATAAATGGACGGAATGACTTTTAAATGTTCACAGCGGTATTGCTGATCTCTATTCGCAGTAAGTGATCCGTGCGTCTGACCTGTGGGGCCTGAATGACGGAGTGGCTGGCGCTCGGTGCGACAGGTTTCGGTCCCGGTGCCATGGTTGTTTGTAGTGGTTCGTTATCCACTTTAAGCCGTAGTCGGTCTCATATAACTGTTGAGAGTTGGGCGTAGAGCTGACAACCCTACCCCTTAAAAAAAAGAAAAACATCTCTCGTCTCGAAAATCTACCAGTAGGTAGACGGCTTTGTCCCACACTGGGCTGTTGAGCCGAGGATGATGATGATGCGTCCGACCTGTGGTCAGACGCATCATCAGACACTCAATCGTCACATCGTCAGGAGATTACATTTTTATGGACGATAACGCCAGGAATTTGGGCATAACATTGAATTCGGGCTGTTGCGTGGAGAGATTTAAGGAAGTGCATTCTGCCACGATTCTATTTAACAGAAATCACCTCAACAACTTTTAACAGATGCTCGTTGAAGAATAAGCACTTTTACTTCAAGCAACTGTTGTTGAATAATCTGCTGCTGAGTATATGGAGAGTCGTGGTTAAAGAATGTCCTATCCCTCACTTGATGAATCATTCTGCCTCTTGAGTACACAGGCATGTGTATCAGAGCTTACTCTTTCAATAGCGCCTTTTTTTTTTTTTTTTGTTATACTGATTCCATACTCCATGCATTCTACTCATTTTGCATTGGTATGCTTTCTTTAGTATCATGAAATACAAAATACTGTCTCTTGTATTTTGAATTTCATGCCTTCTAGACTTTTATTTCTTGCGGATTTTGTTAAAAGAAACAGTGCACGATCTTCTGGTTTTTCTCGGTGTGAGCATTTCTGTAATATATTGCCCATGTTTGAGTGTGCTGAAAGCATAGGGTTCTTTTACTTTTTAAATTTAAATATTTTGTCTCTGTAGTTATATATAGGGTTCAATTCTAGAGTCTGTATTCAACCTTTGTCGTAGACATATGCTTCTAGTTTAAATGTAAACATTCATGGTATGATATTTTTATATTTAAAAAAAAAAAAAATCAATATTGAAGAAATGAAAACATAAAAAAATTTATACTTTCTTCCGTTTTCTATGACTATATTTAATAAAATTTACATTCATGTTAACAAACGAGACGTAAAAAGTTTCACACTTCTGTATTGAATAAAATTGATTGAAATGTTTCATTTTAAAGTTTGAGAGTTTTTTTTTTTTTCATTAAGGGGTTGGTTGTGAAATTCATTAAATTAGTTCGAAATTGAAGTCCAAGTTCAATGCCCTTCTAATTGCGAAAGTAGGAGGGGTTGGGGGGGGAGAGTTTCTCGACCTTAAACGACAGTAAAGTGAATATACTCTATGAATTAAATATCGTCGCAACGCTCCTAGTGTCAAAACAGTTTGAAAAGAAGAAACTGAAGTTTTGAAATCTAGAAATTAGATAAATGTCAATTCGGAATTAAATATAATCGATCAATTCTAATTTATAATTGACATTTTTTACACAAATGAGTAAAAAAAATGTCAGTTAGAAAGTTGTAGACGATCGTCAAATTATGTGGAATCAACAACAAGGAAAGGTAATAGTCTCAAGAAACCAAGACATATGTTTCTTGTGATTTACGAAGGTGAGTCTTTTGAAGTCGCAGACAACCCTATAAGGAAACAATGCATAAAGTGAAGTAATCTATTGGAAATAGATTGTTCACTTTATGAACACTCTCGGAATGTTCTCCGTTGGTGGCAATGCACAACTGAATGTGTGACATTACTAAGCCATGGTCGCTCTGGAAATTAGGTGGCTTAACCATGCTAACAAGATAGACTGATCCACTATTTCAGATCTTTCAGAGAATTTGACTCAGTCGCATAGACCTACTTCTAGAAGGTCTATGCGACAAGAGTCTTTTCGTCTCCTGTGTCTTTACAGTCTTTCGTAACTTCTGAGGTAGAAAGTCGTGGAGTCGAGTCCGTCTCTATCCAGCCTATGCTATGATTTGCTACATGATTTCAAGTAGCCAGATACACACGAATGTTTGTTGCAGTTTGGGAAGGAGTCCTATCATGTTGGAACTCCACCCAACACGCAGTTACATAATTTGAATAATTATCCTGCACTGGAAGAAAAGTTTGCTTACAATAGAAAACATTAAGCTAATAAAGGAGTAAATAATCCATGATATTTCAACAATTTATTATGCTGTTCTTGAACCAATTTTCATTTTCGAGATGTCGATTCTACAGAATTCAACGATGGTCTACGATTTTCTAACTGATATTTTTTGTTTACCTTTCCTCATTTTGGAATTATATTTCCAAACTTACGCATTTCGTCATTGCGATGATATTCATGGGACATTTATATTCTATAGATGCACTCATCGTCTGTGGCCAGGTAACTCAATCTTTCGACATAAAAGGGGTGCTGTACCCTGATTTCCATCTCGAATTGATTTAATTAATTTTATAACCGACCCCTCAATCAAAATACTTGTCCATTCTCCTGTGGTTTTTGTGTTCGTGTATATTTGTGCCATTTGTTTGTTTGTGTATATGTATATATATATATTATATATAAATTCTGATCTGGTTCTGCCATGTTTATTCTTTACATATTGATGTATGTATACATTTCATTGTTGCAGCTAACGCTCAGTTTGGATAATTTTTTCTGCCTGTCTCTTTTAATGATTCTGTCTTGGAGATGCACGAAATATTTTGTAAAATGAATATTCTTTTATAGCTGTGTTATACAATGATTGTGCTGCTTATAAATCACTTGTCAATTTTGTTATTTTTTTTTCCATTTGTTCTTCCATTTCCTATATATTTTGTGTTATGTGTGCTATAATTGATTTTGCTCTATTTGCAAAATTCTAGCCTATATTTTTCCAAATTCTGCATGTCAATTTGCACAAGCGAAAAAAAGATTTATTCACTTATAATTTTTTTTGTGTGCGTTTTTTTGTATTTGAATTGTTCATTTTTTTTTTTTTATTAAGATAGATTTTTGTTTGATTTTTTTCCATTTTATTTATTCATTGTGCATTACATGGAAATACTATTGTAAAGTTGTAAAGAAAAAAAAAAACATTATTAAATCAATTGTTAAGGTCCAAATCTCGAAATAAAATAAAAACATTTAAAGTTTGTCATTTTTTTAGATGAAATCTGTGATAATTATAGCATTTTAAACTCAATTTTCACCTCAAAAATGTTGGTTTTAGCTGGTTTATATAAAAGAAGTTTATTACTTTACTTGTAATTAATATAAATTTGCATAACTTGTTGTACTATGCCATGATGTATTCAACATTAAGCATTTCTATTTTAGGAAACAGTTTGAATGTGCCGACTGTGAAACCTTCGTCTATACCACTACCTGTTCCAAAAGCCTTTTCGAGCACAGGAGCTCCCTGCTGTTCGGCAAGCAAATGCCTCGTCATGGCAAAGATGAATATGGTCTCCATCGCCCCATCACCTTGTCATCTCCCTGGTTTTGTGCGTGTGGTTTCAGTTCAGATCAAGGAAACTGCTTAGGTCAGTTGATTTGAGTGTTTCCAGTGTTTTTTAATTGCTTTATTTTTATTCCATATATATATTAAATGTGTGTGTGAGTATTTATATATATATATAATTTCACCTTGTCATCTCCCTGGTTTTGTGCGTGTGGTTTCAGTTCAGATCAAGGAAACTGCTTAGGTCAGTTGATTTGAGTGTTTCCAGTGTTTTTTAATTGCTTTATTTTTTATTCCATATATATATTAAATGTGTGTGTGAGTATTTATATATATATATAATTTGAGTGGCAATATACACTCAAGAACCAAAACATTATGACCACCCCTAGATTTTGCAATGAACTCGCCTGGATAACGTGGAAGGCACGTGATCAGGTGAAAGTGGTATTAAGTGGTGGTATTAATCCATGCCAAGGCGGGTTGAAGCTGTGTTGCGCGCCAAAGGTGGGCCAACTCGTGGGTGACAGGTGGTCATAATGTTTTGGCTCTTGAATGTATATTACAATTGCTTAAGTGATTAATTAAATTAACTAAATAATGTTATAAATTTATCAAGCATGGTCATATTGGTGTTATTTTAATAAAAATGTTGTCTTCATTTCAGCCTCTCATATGCTGAGTTGTGGAAAAACTACTTGTTATAATCAACCATATCATGCGGGATCATTATAACATTGTTGGACGCTTTTTGATGTCAGAAATGCATTTTCTCATTTTTACATGAACGTATCCTTGTATAAAGTATTTAAAGATGTAAAATTTGTACTAAAAATAAAATTATTTATTGCACATCTTTTTTTTTTTTCTCTCTTTTTTTGCATTTTAATCATTGAATTGTTATTTCCAGTGGCGAAATGCAGGTGGACATTTTATAAGCTTGAACTGGCTGTTTGATATTTTTAATGAACCCTTTAAAAATAACTTAATAAGTTAATTCTTGCTAATTTATCTGTACTAAATTATAAGTATGAAAATGAATGAGTTGACAAAAAACTTAAGTTTAATTCAATACAAAGCTTTTAAACATGGATTTGCTTTTCTTTTTAATGAAAAACTGAGATTTTTTAATGAAAATCTGATCGCATGGAAAGTTGGTAAACTCCAAGTTGGAAGGATTCAAGATCGGCGTCCTAGAAGATGCAATGTTAAGCAATTGCAATGAAAAGAATTTTAATTTTTAATCGTTCAAATGTTGGATAATAGACAATATTAACAGAAAAATGAGATGAAAAAAAAAAAAAAAAAATTCTCACTCACTTAAACTTTTTTTTTTTTTGTCTGTTAAAACTAGTTTTGTTATAACTCCGAACTGAATTCATTCAAATTCTAACGAGGAAGAGAAATATTTGCACGGCTACAGTTGCTATCACTTAACTACTATTGTTACGGTATTATTAAATTAAGATTTTCGAAAATGGCTTGATATTTTAAAATTATGTAATTCTTAAATTGTTTTGTTGCAAAATACACATCCTTGTGAAATAAGCGCGAAATGGGGGGAACAATTATACTTGAATAAAAAACATACAGATGGATTTCTGTTTTATAGAAATAGAATAAATGAAACAATATTGGAATAATAATTTTCAGTCAAAGTAAAACCTTCATTTTGATGAATAACACAAGACAAAAATGCTCGCGTATAATCTTGTATAGCAAGTTTTATTTTAAAAGAAGAAAAAATAAATTCCTGTCTTTATTTATTAGCCTATCGTAGATATTTTTATACTCAATATTATTTTAACTCCGTAATAATGTTACATTTATAGTTAAGGCTTCAATTTAGCTGTTTCAATTTCTGATCAGTTTCCTCTTGATCCTGACAAGTTTGTTTAGTATAATTCAGGGATGGGCAAACTACGGCCCGCTGGCCAACTCCGGCCCACTGGAAGGTTCTGTCCGGCCCGCGGATAGAATTTTAATTTGCCGGCCCGAGGCAAATTAAAAGCAATATATATTATATAGCCATCTCCTTTGCTACTTTTGTAAAAACAATATTTCATCAATCATTATCGAAAGTAAGTTTTCCAAATTTAATACCTCACGCCCAGAAAATCAGTGTTTTGTTCACATTTATAAGATGAAGCAAACATGTGTTTTCAACTGGGAACCTTAGTCTACTTCTGAAATAATTCTTTCTGACAGATGAGCATTTTGCCTCGTTCCTTAGAACCAGTCCATCTCACTTCGAACCACACTATAAGGAACTGTTAAAAATTAAATTGCAATTTCATTCATCTCAATAACATATTTAAATTGTAATACTTGTAAATTGTTTTTAAAATTTTAGAAAAATTTGTCTTGGCCGCCAAATTTTTATCTTCGATTTTGGCCCGCGACGGAAAAAGTTTGCCCATCCCTGGTATAATTAGTGCATCAGTCAACACATTCATCATTCAATAAAACTGATTAAAAGTAAATGTCCCCAGCATGGTAGTATCGGTATGCTGGAAGACAAAACCAATCATCATCAGAACTCGGGAGCCGATGACACCCGATATTCTCTGTAGAGTTGCTGTCCGAACCTTTCTCTTGTGGTTTTGAAGCACAGGGACTGTCTTATTAAGGGACCGAATTATTATTAAAGACATATATTCATAGTTTTACATTTCTTACTGTGAGAAATGATAGCATTACGTATATACAAAGATAGGTAAAAAAAATTAGGACACTAAATAGTTGATCAAAAAGAAAATCATATCTCCTTTATTTCGTATATATTTATTGTAGATTTTTGTGATATAATTTTTCAAAGTCATTCTATAAAGTAACAGGATCGAAAAAGAATATTTAATTTAATTGTAAAAAAAATCAAATTATTTTTCTGACACAACTTTTCTTTGTATTTAAAGTACAAACTGAGTATTTCAAAATAATAATTCTTCTTAGCACAAAATTGAACCTATTTTTTATTATTTTTTTTACTAGAATTATTTTAGAAGTATTATTATTTTTGAGAAGAATTATTTATTTGTTTTTTATTTAGAAGAATTCGAAATGAGCGCAAGAAATGTCTAATGTTGAGAGCTAAAAAATGAGAATGAATAGACAATCCACTGATTACCTTCTACACCTTTAGTAGGGATTCTTGAAATTTTTACTGGCTCCTGAATTCTGATTGGTCAGTTTAACGACAACGTCATAAAAGACAAGAGAAAAACCACCCCCATACAAATTTTGTTTCACACAGATTGTTCCACAACCTATTCTACACAGAGGTATCCAACATTGCATGAAATAACTTCAAATTTACAGGTACAATTTATTTTTCAATTATCCCATCTTAAGTCTGCTTTGACTTAACCTTAAGCTTCATTTAAGAATTAAAGTAACATATTCAATGTACTTTGAGAAAAAAAAATTATTCTTTTATTCTTGTGTGTTACAAATGTACGATTTCTGATTCAAATGATTATCGCTGTGTTAAATCTGCGAAAGAAGAGAAGAAAAATGAAATTGAATTCATTTCATTTCAATCCTATTTATATAAGGCATCAATGAGACTTTTTTTCTATTCAATTTCAATACCTTAAATTGGTTTCGTTTGTGAAAAATTGCTCAATAATTTATTTAAATGAAAAAGACCGCCATATTTAATAAAAATGTCGGAATGCAATATTAAGTGTAGCACGAGTTGATGAGTATTCATTTAATTATCTTCAACGTCGTTAATTTTTATTAAAAATAATTAAAAATAAGTTTTTATTATGGTAATTATCATTAAGTGTTCACCAACATGAAACCCTTTTCATTTTTTTCACTCTATTGCAGGAAGTCCTTTAAAATTAATGAATTAAATTTAAGTTGCATATATCTACCAATAGAGGGCGCCAGATAAACTTAAAAAAATGAATGAAAATTATTTATTGTTTTTTTTTTTTTTAGATTTAATTACTGAATTAATATTTGGAAAAACTGTATTAACATCCAGTGTCATCCACTACAAGTTAAAAAAAATGTATTCGAACGCGAGTGGACGAATCAAAAAGTATTTCATGAACGATTGAAAATTTGAACAAGATATATATAGGGAAAGTGTGAACTAATAGTAGGAATTGAAAAATGAAATTGAATTCACTTCATTTCAATCCTATTGATATAAAGCATCAATGAGACTTTTAAGGTATTGAAATTGAATAGAAATTTGGTTTCATTTGTGTAAATTGCTCAATAATTTCTTTCAATGAAAAAGACCTCCACATTTAATAAAAATGTCGGAATACAATTTTAAGTGTGGCACTAGTTGATGAGTGTTCATTTAATTATCTTAGTTAATTTTTATTGAAAATAATTAAAAAATACTTTTAAGTTTTTATTTATTAATGATAGTTACCACAATAAAAACTTAAGTGTTTGCTAATGAAAAGCGTTTAATGTTGGTAATGATTTGTTTTAACAACAAAAAAGAAAAATCTATTTTATTTGATTAATTTCTATCTAAAATAGTTTTCAAATTTTATGTATTACTAGCATTAAAAATACTATTTTATTATAATAATTTTACATTAAAATTAAGAACCACAAAATTGTTCTAGTAATCAAAGTATTTTAAAATTGTTTTCGATATAAGTCTCCACAAATAAATTAACATACACTCATGTCCATAAATTAAGGATAATGAAGTTCAGGCAAAGAGACAGAAGCAAAACAAATTTGACTTATTTGTAAAGTCTATTTATTAAACAAAAGGCAAAGAGCAAAAAAGATGCTATATGTTTGACATAATTAATAAAAATTGCGATTTTTACCCCTGGAGCAAATTTCAAAAAAGAACCTATTTACAAAAAACAGTATAACATGGTTAGTATGATGGTTAATATGAAGTATGTCTCCCGGACGATGCAATACAGACCTTACAACGCCTAGGCATGCTGAGTATCAAATTATCAATCTGATCTTAGGGAATATTACACCACTCATCAAGCAATGCCCTCCGAAGTTCCGGTTGACAAGTGGGAGGGGGTTGACGGGCTGCAATTCGTCGGCCAAGCATATCCCACACATGCTCTATAGGATTCAAGTCCGGTGAGTATGCTGGGCCAATCCATACGGGTGATATCCTCCAATTGAAGGCATTCGTCTACAATGTTTGCACGGTAAGGACGGGCGTTGTCATCCATAAACAGAAATTCAGTACCCATGGCACCCCGAAACAAACGTACATGTTGTTCCAGAATGACATCCCGATAGATGTGGCCTGTCATCGTTACACTCTGAACATGCAGGTCAGTTCTGGAACCAAGAATAATTCCTCCCCGAACGAGCCATCCTGCACCGTAACGGTGTCGTTCAATGATGTTCTCTTGGGGGTAACGGGTACCTGGCGCTCTCCATATGAAAGTCCGGCGAGAATCAGACTGCAAACTAAACCTGGACTCGTCGGAAAACAACACACCAGACCACTGTTGCGGTGTCCACAATGCATGCTCTCTACTCCAGGTTAATCGCAGGCGACAGTGAGTTGCGGTAAGTGGAACACATCTGACAGGCGTACGAGCATATAGACCAATGTGCCCTAAGCGTCTGTACACGGTCTGCCTTGAAACTGTCGTACCGGTAGCTGAAGAGAGCTGACGAGACAGGTCTGATGCTGTGCTTCGTCTGTTTCTTTTGGCAGTAACTGCTAAATACCGGTCCTCATTCGGCGTTGTAACTCGGGGGCGACCTGTGCTGTAACATCTACTCACATTACCATCATCTTGGAATCGTTGCCAAAGCCTGGAGATGACACTCTGGGCGATTCCAAGTTCCTCTGATACTTCCAGCTGGGTACGTACACATTCCAGTCTTCCAATAATTCTACCACGTAAAAAATCATCCAAAATCTTCCTTTGTGCCATAACTATGCAGTTATTGCACAGAAAGGCTTTTAAAGCGCTTGTGAACACTTTTACTTTTTTGCCACCATTCCTTATATACCCCTCTCTTACACACTCGTCATTGTGACGTACTATCCGCGCCATCTGGTGGTTTCCTGTAATTTGCATATTCTTCTTCAAGATGTGTGTGATAATTCTGCAGGCGAAATTTTTATTTTAGAGTTCAATTTCTGTGCGATTCTGAATTATCCTTAATTTATGACCATGAGTGTATTTTGAATTCAATAAATTTAAAAAATACTTAAAATTTTTAATCTTTTAGTCTTTGCTATATTTAAATAATTTAAAAATATTTCAACTATACTTCCTATATTAAAAAATATTATATATATATTTAAATAGGATATCTAAATTGAAATATTTCAAATATTTCAACAACAATCTTTTAAATAGTGTATGTAAAATATATATAATATGTGTAGTAATATATTAAGTTAAAACATTCAAATTTCTAAGATTTTATTTTTAATGTGTATTAAGAAAAAAATATATTTAGAGAAGCTAAATCAGCAGTTTCAAATATTTCTTTCTTGCATCTATATAAAATGAAAATGAAAATGATATGATTTATAAAAAAAAAATATTATTTCAATAACTTAAAATGATTTCGCTTAGTTTTGCTTCAATAAAGGATCCATTAATGTTATTGAATGAAACTAAAATATCTTTATACCTAACACTGAAAAAATAAACACTGTTTATTATAAAACATTTTTATATTTTAGTATAATTTAATTCAAAAGTATCAAGAAATCATGTAAAACGATGATATAAAAATGACGGTGAGGCAAAAATTCACATGAACCCGCTGAAAGAATTTGGTGATTCTGAATTTGCTAGTCTTTTCAAAAATGTATTTGTGAAGGTTAACATTAGCAATTTTTAATCATTCAAGTGCAGAATATTTCGTCTCCATGTTATGCAATCTTTTTTATTGAATACAGAATCATTCAATTACATCAAAATGAGAAAATTGTTTTTGTACCTTTTAAGTTATTCCAGCCATCGTATCATAGAATATTTAATTTCAGAATTAATACAATTTTCCGCCGTAATTTTTTTCTTCGCCTTTAGAGTTAAAAAACTGAAGTTGAATGTCGAGACTTTCGGCATAACATTCTATTCCATCAGGAACATCAACTTCTCAGGTGATCGTTAAAATACCTGGCGCGTTACTCGCGTCCATAGCATATCTTCAAGCTACATGTGCTCCCTGGGTAGTGCTACATGAGTTCGTCGGTACAGCAGCTTTTTATTCATTCATTTATTTATTTATTTTTTTGTCTGTGCAAAAAAAAAAATATTATTGTTGTAATTTGACTTTATTGTTGTAACTTGTTTAACATCAGTAGCAGAAATATTTTACAATTGCAAAATGTACAAACCAGAACATTTCTTAATGAATTGTAAAATAAGCATTTCACATTCAATATCTTAAAAGATGCGATGAAATGAATGCTTCGCAAAATGCAAAATGTTCAGTTAGTTTTTATCATTATTTCATACTATAAGTGAGTTCTTTCGTCCGTAAATAGCACGAGATAAACGAGGGCTCATTGTTTTTAAGACTTCCACAAGTGGAAACGTAATCTTTATTTATCCACAGTGTTGTTTTTCGACACAATGCCATTAAATATCAGTCAACAAAAGTGATTTTCGCCGAACATCAAACATTAATCGATCGAAAATAAAGAGAACTGAAACAACTTTTTTTTTTTTATCCCAGAGCTTGATTGAAAAAATGATTGTTTTGAAGCCGTAAACCAAGTAGGCGTCGAGGGCGTTTGCACAAGCGGCTCAAATAATTGCTCAAGAAACAAGACGTAACGTTTTTATGTCCAATTAAATTTATTCTGTCCAAAATAAACTATAAGTAATAGGGCACGTATCTAAAAAGTTGAAATTGCAATTTTAAGTTAATATTTTATTAATAAACTTTGCTTTGCACTCATTTGATTCAAAGAGAGCGTTAAAACTAAGAAGAATTGTACAAAAATTGAAATTTAATTTCAAAAAAAAAACCAATATAAAATTATAAACTAAAGTGAAATCTAAGAAGATTTCACTTCCTTTATCGATTGCATCCCTTACTTCATCTTTAATAGTTCGATGAATATTAAATAAAGCTAACCAATTGAGACATTATTTTTTTCCCAAACAGGTTTTTCAACCTTCCTATCGTTGAATTATTATTGTTTATATTATTTGTTTTTGAATATTCTAATTAATACTACTGTGTCCAAAAAGTAAGACCCATTTAAAATTTAAAATTCCCGGAGCCTATGGAATTTCAATTTTTTTCTTTTAGGTTGCTGCCACTGTCCTTGACATCGGTGTGTAATTTCATGTCAAAATATTCATTAGTGTTTGAGTTACGCTTGGCTTTGTGAGACGCTAAAACTGATTCTCGCAATTTTTGAAATGTCGGAATTAATTGAGCAAAGAATTTGCATTCAATTTTGTTTGCGGAAACGTATAGCATGTTGCATAAGGCATTCGGTGAGCATTCCTTTATCGGAGAGAAATGTTTAGAAGTGGTATAAACAGTTCAAAGTAGGCAGAGAACGCGTTGAAGACGAGGAGCCTTCTGGTCGACCACCAACTTCAACCAACGAAGCTCATGTTCAAAAAATTAAATATTTGGGGCTTCAAATCGTCGATTTACAATTAGAGACCTTGCTGATGATGTTGGAATTTCAAAAGGATCGGTCCATTCCATTTGGGCCTCAAAAACGCGTCAAATCTCGATTGGTACCGAAAACACTGAATGCGCCAGCTCACAGTGCATTGATTCTTCGTGACTTTTTCACCAAAAGGAAACCCATATATATCCCATACCACCTATTCACACCGTGCGACTTCTGGCTATTCCCCAAACTCAAAAGAGCACTCCGGGAGACCGTTTTGAGTCGACTGAAGAGATTCAACGTGAGTCGGCGCGCTTTGAAGGCCGTCTCTGCCGATGACTTTTAGCATACATTGAGGATTGTAAAAAAAGTTGCATAAGTGCATTGTGTCCGAGGGATTATTTTGAAGAACGATGAAATAAATTTGGAAGAATAAATAAAGTGCTTTTGAAAAATAATTGGTCTTACTTTTTGGGCACAGTAGAATACGTAGACTTTTGGCAGCATGTTGAAAATGATGAATTAAAACTTTATAGCCGGCTTTGATCCTTCCTCTGAATAGAACGGTGCATTTGTATTGAAAATTGTTTAAAATATTCTATGGACCTTTAAAGCAATATATTGAGGACCACAAGAATAATTGTCTTCATGGTTGGAACAAATATCCTTCCATTCCGATTCTCTATCAGCAGGGCCGGATTTTCATATAGGCTAACTAGGCTTCAGCCTAGGGCCTCAAGATCAAGAGGAGCCTAGATTCAAATTGCTAGTAAAATTAGAATTACTCTATTCTAAAACAGTCAACACTAAAACACTGAATCGAAAATAAGGAGAAATTCTACACATGTGACTAATAAACAAACATAATAAGTAATTTACAAACTTAAAAATGGGAAGTGGAATAGCCTAGGGTCTCTTTTCATCTAAATCCGGCCCTGTCTATCAGGCATATATATATATATATCTTATACGTATATTATATTGTGTATATAATCAAACATGGTATATTTTTTATGTGTTTTAGTGATGTTTTTTTCTTTTATTCTTCTAATAAAACGCGATTATTTATTAGCTACTTTGATTTTTTAAGGTTCTTAAGTCACCTGCTAACTTTTCGCGGAAAACCAATAGTTTTGTTCTTATATACTATTATCTTTTCGCTAAATTTGTTAGCAAAGGGCGTTTTTAATTATAATTTGAAATTTAAGATCTTTATTTTTTCAAATAACAATTATTTATCATTTTCACATTCGATAACGTCTTTAAACAATCAAAAAGTGTTTAGACAAGGAAGTTAAAATTGTATTTTTGATTAGCAAAAAAAAAAAAAAAAAAAAAGCAATCGAATTCTTTACTAAATACACAACTTTTGTCAGTAGAATAGAGATATTGATAGAGGAAAATAGAGATATTGCCTAAGTTTATAAATTTACACTCAGAAGAAATCAACCTTGACATTAATTATCAAAGATAGTATCAATACAAGTTCTCTAAAAGGATAAATGACCTTCAATTAGGAATTGACAAGAAATGCATAAACACACATGAAGGACAAAATCTTGGCATCAACTCAGATTGAAAAATTAGTTTTTTGGTTTGATTTCAAACACATTCTTAGATGCTTGTTTCCTGTTTTCACATTCAGATGTGTTTTTTTAAACATTTAATACGACAAAATTGAATGAGAATACTGTATCAAAATGCTCTTGAATATAAATGATAAATTATTGAATTTTTATCCATAAAATGATGGATATTGTCTTGAGAATGATGTTTTTCGTGTCGGTGATTAGTTTTTTGTTTCTTTATCCACTGGTCGTTTTTTGATTTGTTTATTCTACTTTTTTTAAATTTGTTTCACGTGCTTATAAAATTGTTTTAAAAACTATATATATTTTTTAATTTTTATTTAATACATTTTTTTTCAGTTTAGAATGATAACTGATGAACATAATTTACAGGCCATAATATAATTTATTCATACTTTTCCTTCTTTGTTTATTTAAGATTGCTTTTAGGCGTTTTGTTCTTACATTAAATTCTAAATTTTATGGGTAACCAGTCTATCGGCAGAGCCGATTTTTATTACTGTATACTTTTAAATCACTTTTGTCCATTTAAATGTTCTTTTATAAATGTTTTTAATTTATTTTTAGATTTTTTTATTAATATTCATATTCTATTTCTGCCTATTGAAATAAATTCAATGTTTGTATTATTTTTGCTATGAATCTTGATACGGCCTTCATGAATAAGAAATGGATACAAGAAATGCCTATTTCTTAAGTTAGAAAAAATAACTGTAGTTCGGCAAGGCCCATTGTGAGAAAAAGTAAATGTCCGATTTAATGGATAAAAGGTGTTTAAATAGACGAATCGATGACTCATTAGAGGTGCTAGTGAGATATCATCAGAATATCCGAACACTTTTAGAGTGCAATTTTTGTTGTAATGAAAGACAAATACATTTTTTTTTTCCGATAACGATTATGGGAATTAAAATCATAATCTTTTTACATGTAAAAATCATTCACCTGTAGATATTATGAAATATTTACAAAGAAGTTTCATTCAAAAAGGATCTGTGAGAATTCGCATGGATCATCACAATCATCTATGCAAATCAAAAATGCATTGTTTGGATAATTAAGTAGGAAAAATATATTTAACAGACAGTATTTAAAGTAGAATTTGTTATTAAAATAGGATGCTAAAAATTTTATGAAGGATTAAAAAATAAGTTGGCTGATGAATAGAACACCCAGTTACACACATTGAATAGGATTTTTTTAACAAATAATGTTTAAAAAAAAAAAAAAAAAAAAAATGTTAATTCTTAAAATATAGCAATTTACATTAAAAACAAAATAATGACTGGTTTCATACATTATTTTTTCTAGATTTTTTGTGTTTCGCTTATTTATTTATTTTATGAATGATTAAAAAAATTAGTTGGCTAATGAATAGAATACCCAGTTACACTTAATGAACAGGATTTTTTTAACGAATTGGCCAACCGACAAAAAATAAAAGATCCTGCTTATGCTCCTGTATTTATTAAATTAGAGTGAATTCAGTTAAATCGATTTAATTAGATATTGAACGGATTTAAATTAGAATTCTATCAAATATGTATATTTTACGATAAAACTGACAAATAATCAAAGAAAGGAACTAAGCGAGAGAGAGAGAGAGTGAAAGAATTCGAAAATGTCTTCCGTTTTAAGCTGGCTTCTTCTATGGCTTCCCAGCCCGAAGGATCGTTTGCACTTCTGCTACAATTAGAAAGAAAGAGTTGCCCCTGTAATGAACGCCCTTTGCGACAGGTGAGTAGAGGCACATTTCATTTTCATAATTTCAGATGCATTTGCAGACATTTATTTTGATACCATGTTGCGTTTGTGTGTACGATGTTGCGAGATTTTAAGTTGAAACGAAATCTATGAACGGTGAAAAACGAATGCTACTCCATTCCTTTTTTTCAATTCTTTCTATTACACTCTGTTCAAATTTTCAATCGTTCATAAAATACTTTTATTCATCCACTCAACTTCAAATACATTTTTTTGAACTTGTAGTGGAGGACACTGGATGTGAATACAGTTTTTTCAAATATTAATTCATTCATTAAATTTATCTAATTAATTTTAGTTATTTTTACATTTAAGTTGCATATATCTAACAATAGATGTCCCCAGATAAACTTAAATAAATGAATAAAAATTATTTATAAAGGACTTTCTGCAATAGAGTGAAAAAAAGTAGGAATTGATTAAAATTTTTTATATATATATTACTGGTTATTGGTGCCATTTACAGTGAATTTAAATTGTGAATCTGAAAGTGAGTGTGAGTGTGAAATTGTGTGTTAATTTGTGAATCTAAATGAATGCGCGCTCTCTTGAATCAAAAGGGTTGTACGCGTATATTGCATTAAACCAATATAATCGGTTCGATTACCAATATAATCGGTTGTATGCGTATAAACTAATATAATATAATCCAAACAACAATCGATATTGTTCTATAAATATTTTTGTTGATATTGATAGGAAGGTGCATGACATGTTGAAACTAATTTCAGAATCAAAATTCAAAACTAAATCAGAAAACCAGTTTATTCTTGAATTGTTCTTAACACACATTTAAAAACGTCAAAAATGTATAGGAATTTCCTTTTTCTCTTATAAAATGATATAGTTTTAAAAAAATAATAATAATTACAGAAAAATTAGAAGAAAATCACAAAAACAACCAAACAAAAAAATAATTTTTCTGCACATAATAATAATTTTTTAAGCGAGTTTCAAAATATTTTTGTTAAAATATATGACATTTATTTAAGCTTAGCGTTTAGGTTAATTTATTTTGTAGAAAAAGTATATCTTAATTAAGTATTTATTTAAGACTTGTAAGTAGAATCTGTCTATTTGATACATGCAATGCTATTTAGTTAATATTTTCTTTTTAATTTAGTTTTATGACTAAATAAATAAGTCGAACTTTTTTACATCAGGGTTGCCTACTGCTACCCATTACATGTGGCTTGGCAAAAAAAAATCACATTCTTCCTTAAAAAATTGAAACTTTTTTATGAAAAAATTGAAAATTGAAAAAATTAAAATTTTTAGGAGCTAATATTATTATTTTTGAAATTCTTTGCTTGGAAAATAAAAATACAAAAAAATAAAAATTTTTGTCATAAAACCAATTTTAATTCATTTTTATTATATAATTCATTTCTTATTTTGTTTAAAATTTCTTAATCTGCCGAATGAATTAAAAACAAAAATAATACTTGTCTCGAAAAGAAATCAAAAAGATTATCATACTTGTTCAAAGATTTCGTTTATTTTACGTGGGAAATTGTAGAGTAACACCAGTTGAACCAATTAACGACGTATTACTCTGTTTGATGCATAGAAATCGAGAAAATCTTATTTTTGTTTCCTATGTTGTTCGAATCGCCGGATTTTTCTATAGGCTAACTAGGCTTCAACCTAGGGCTTCAAGATCAAGAGGGGCCTACATTCAAATTGTTAAAAAATTAAAATGACACTATTCGTAAAACAGTAAACACTAAAACACTGATTCGAAAATAAGGAGAAATTATGAAATAAATGTATCTGAATTGAATTTGCTTTTTTAATCTTCAATGTATTGAATATATTTAATTTAATTTGATAGAAAATAGGATAATTTTAATTGCTTATTTTATTTTCGTAGTCAAAGATTTTTATTATTTGAATTTTGTTTCTTTTTAAATGTTGTGTGTTATGTTTGATGAGTTATTGCTACAAGTACTATATAGGGTGCTGAGAATAAATGACCAAATAAGTGTTCTCGACTTTTTTTTGCGCCACATTTTTTATAAAGATTAGTACCCATCACAACATGTTTCATTTAACAAACTGATATATATCACAGTAATGATGTATTTCATTATCTCTCATGCCATTTACAAACTTAAAACTGGGACGTGAAAAGGCCTCCTAAGTGAAATAGGCTAGGGCCTCTTTTCATCTAAATCCGGCCCTGGTTGTTCGAAATAGTTTTCTTCAAATGTGAATCCTAGAAACTAAAAAGGTAAATATCAAATAAAAATTTTAAATTTATTTTTAATGAACGTTAAAGTGAAAATTCATGATTCGTGCTTCCAAGTTTTTATACCAATAAAGCAATAAATCTGCATCAAATAAAAAACTATCCTCAAATGCTTACTAACAAAAATATCAATAGAGAGGTTCCTACTCAAACAATTATAACTAATAGTTTTTATAAATTTATTTTCTATTGTAAACAAAACAAAAATATTACAATATTATTTGTAAGAAATCTTATATTATTATTTTTTTTAAAATAATATGAATAAATGAAATGAAATATTTTTGCATATAGAAGGGTTAAACATTATTATTTTTTTTTTATATTACTTGTTTGTTCAAATACAGTAAAAGATTTATATATAAAGTCAATTCTTACTTTTTTCCTCTATATTGCAGAAAGCCCTTTATAAATAATTTTCATTCATTTTTTTAAGTTTATTTGGCGCCATCTATTGGTAGATATGCAACTTAAATCCCCCAAAAAAAAACCACTAAAATTAATTAATTAAATTTAATTACTGAATTCATATTTGAAAAACTGTATTAACATCCAGTGCCATCCACTACAAGTTCAAAAATGTATTTGAACCTGAGTGGAGGAATAAAAAAGTATTTTATTAATGATTGAAAAATGTGAATAAGATATATATAGGGAGATTGTGAGAGAATAGAAGGAATTGGATAACAAATTGCATTTGTTTAAATATTTCTATAAAGCATCACAAGCAGATTTATTACAAAATATATGACTTTTTTAATACGAAATAAAAGTTGTAGTTTTAATTTTACCTTTACAATTTTCAAAAAGGAATTTTCTAGTTAGTGCAGTGTTGAAATAACGGTTGCATAATGCTATCGACAAAACGGAAATACGAGCACACATGAAATGAGATAACATGCAATTTTTTTTTAAAGAAATTCAACATGATTTAACAATTTTGAGGACGAGTTGTTTTTGAATAACATAATTAGTACAAAAAACTAACAGAATGACGTTGAGAATAATTAATGCGTTTTTTTTGATGATACGAATCAATGTAAATGCGTGTTTAAAGTGGTTGATAATGAGTAAATATTATGAAAATAAAAATATATGCATATGTATATATGTATATATATATGTCCCGTATATGCATATTTATATAAAGAGAACAAAAAAAGGATTTCTTTTTTTTTTCGCTATAATTTAAACTCTAATTATATTTGTAAATTACAAATTTAATTAGAGTTTAAATTTGTAAACATACATTCGATATACATTTGTAATACATACATTCGAATAATTTCGAATGTATGTATTTTTATATTATTATTTTTAAAATTAAATTAGGTAAGATTTCATGATTGATTTATACAATCACTTATTAAAAGAATTAAATAAATTAAGAAGAGTAAATTAATTAGGAAATTAAAAAGGCTTATTTTTAAAGGAACTTTGAAAATATTTTTTTTTTTTTTTTTGGCAGGAATAAAAGTATACAAAAATACCGAGGACTTTTTTTAGTTTATTCAAAATGTATTTATTTATATATTTTATGTATAATTTATGCAGACTCTATCTCCATACATTTCATTACTAAAAGGCAAATAAGGATAAATCATAACTTCAAGGAGGAAAACTATTCTAGATTAAAAGAATCTTTTTCGAATAGCATGGAAATAAATCTTTACCGACCTTAACCATGACGTATACAAAATTATCTTCCAGAATAAAAGATAAGATTTTATTTTTCAGATAAAGCTTTTTTTTTTTTTTTACTTTGAAGGTAAAAAGTTTCAACAGATTATTTTTATTTTCCATAATTCAAACAAAGAATCAAAATGCAAACATGAAACATTTTAACTTCTTAAAAAAAGCAATTTTCAACTTTCAACAGTTTTCGTATTTATGAATTGTAATTCAATAATTCATTGCACATGACGAATGAATTATTATTATAAACAGCGATTTTTAAATTATTTAACTTTCTTATTTTCCAAATTCTTCTATTAATTTCTTCAAAATATAAACATTTAAGTTATTTCTGAAGTATCACGAAATTTCTTTTTCTTTTTTTTTTAAATTATAACTTTTTATTATATCGTGTAAAATTGTATTTCCATAAAGTCCTTTGCCTTTTAATTTGTCTTGCTGATTTTTAAATTATTTAAAATTTAAAAATATGTCATAATACAGCAATAACTATATTTATAGGAGTAATATATCATAATTTACATTCTTTATAAAGTTTAAGATTCCATAAAAGGTATTGAATTTTTATAAAATATAATATTAAAAAACTTTTAGGATTTATTATTTGGAAAATTATAATAAAAAAATAAATTAAATGACAATAATTAAAGTTTCTTAAAGAAAGATATAAAAAACAATTGCGATCTGTGTATATATAGAATTGCACCTTAAAGAATTCAAAATTTTATTCATTGCAACCTCTATAATGCCATAAAGTAAAAATATTCATAAAATGGATGTGAATCAAAAGAATATTTTCGCAAATTATTTTAAAATCTTATTTATATAAATCAGAAACAAAGTTTAATTGAATTAAAGTATTTTATTTTTAATAATAAAATTTTTAAAAAATTATAACTTTTATTATATTGTGTAAAATTGTATTTCCATAAAAGTCCTTTGCCTTTTACTTTGACTTGCTGATTTTTAAATCATTTAAAATTTATTTCATATAGCTTTCACGAAATTTACCAAAGCTATAGAAATATTACGTTAGAGTGGCGAAAGCATGAAGAACTCAAAAAGCAATCAATCATTATTTTTATTAGGAAAAATAAGAGTTTTAGAAGAATTTTTATCGTGAGAGTATGCTAATGAGATTTATTTTCTAATTACTTAATAAGCTCTGTCATTCTCCAACTATATTACACAATAATGCGCAATGAAGTAAACAAAAACTCGAAGAAACTGCGAACCGGAGTTGAATCTTTTTTTCTCCTCGAAGGCAATCCCTTCCTCATGGTGTGTTTGGAAGCAGCGTTTTAAGTTGGCAGGCGCGATTACCGGTGGAAAGTTCTGTTTTCCTTTCATTACATCGTAAATTCCTTTTTCTCCAACATTTTTACGTTTATTGAACACATCGCTTCATTTGTTGTGTTACCTCTTAACTGTTCCTACCTTCAGAAATACTGGATTCATTTACAGAGCACTGTTTTATTTCAAAATCATGGATTCTCATACGGATGCAACGCAAAAAGCAGAAAATGGTAAGTCAATTGTGAAATAAATATTCGATACTAAATATAATAATAGGTTATAATAGAGACGTAATAGGTTACAGACGTTGGGTTATAATAGAGTTCTGATTTCCTTTCGTGCATCGTGAAGTGTTTTCAATTCCTTCTACGTTTCTACGTTTTTACTGAACGCATCACTTCATTAGTTGTGTTACCTCTTAACTGTTCCCACCTTTAGAAATACTGGATTCATTTACTGTTATTTACTGTTCATTTATTATTATTCATTTCTGTGTTTTATTTTAAAATAATGAATTCACATAGAGATGCAACGCAAAAAGCAGAAAACGGTAAGTCTATTATTAAATAAATATTAGACTCCACATATAGTATTAGGTTACAATAGAGGCGTAATACTTTTTATTAATAATCTAAGCATATTGATCATTTTTTAAACGAGTAATGTGATTTTTAAAGGATTAAAAATCACATTATTCGATTAAAAATTTCAATTAAAAATACATGAATATTTATTAATATTTTAAAAATTTCAATTCAAAAATTACGAATGAAAATTTTGAAATCATAGGTTTTTGTTAAAATTCTTATATAAATCTACTCTTGTTGTCTATTCTGAAATACGTTATAGACACTAAATATAGTATTAGGTTATAATCGGGACATACTATATTTTTTTTTAATAATCCAAGCATATTGATCATTTTTTAAACGAGATATTTAAAAAATTTCAATTAAAAAAATTGTGAAATTTTTTTAAATCGTTGGTTATTTAAGATTGTTAAAAATTCTTATTTAAATCTACTCTTATTTAATTCGGCTAATATGAATAATTTTTATAATAAATTTTAAAAAATTAATTTTTGCCCACTTATTATGGAAAAAGAAGATTTTTTTTCAAGTCTTAGATTTAGTTTTTCTAAATAAATTCTTTTCTAGTCATTTCGACGGAAATTATACAAATTGATGAAAAAGCCAGATGTGTACAGGTTATCGTTCCTCATTTTTCTAGAAATTTATAAATGACTTTACATTTTTAAACATTAGCTTTACATTTTTACATGTTTAAACTCGATGAATGATTCGATCAAATGTAATTCAAATCAATTAAAAATATTATTTATTTATTTTTTTTTTTTTAAAAATTTGAAAATAAAAAGCATTCAAACTGCGAGCGTTCTGAATGAATTTAAGCATTTGAACATTTTAGAACAAACATTTTAAGCATGGAAATTTTATAAAGTGTTCGTTATTTTTCAAAATATGAACGTTTGATTTTTGCAAATATCGTTTTTTTTTTTAAATTGTTGCTAATAATTCCTGCCTGTTATATTATTTTCAATTTGAATATTAAGTAAACAGATTCATATATTTGTAATTCTTAATAAATGTTGAATTTTTGTTGACTCGAGAGCTAAAAATGAACAGTACAAATTTAAAACCAATGTGTAGTGTGAATTAGTTAAGAATTGCTTTTGCTACCTAAATGATTTAAGCAAAGAGTGATTATGAAAAGATGTTCTACTAGCATGCTCTTCGAAAATTTTCAGATTCATTTAAAATATAATTTATTTCAAGTTAAAGTATTTTGAAACTAATAAAACTGTATTTGACTTCTTTTAATTAACTAACTAATAAAAAACATTTCGAATGAAACTGACTGAAAAAAACTGACTTCAACCGAAAAAAAAATATTTATTCTAAAAAAAAAAAAAACTTAGCATAACTAAACTAATGTATTTAAGGACTTTTATTTAGCACGATTTCAATAAATAAATAAATGTAGTTGAAATAAATCTTAATCATTATAAACATTATTATTCGTTCGACATTTATGTTTCAAATCCCAAATAGAACTGAATCCATAAAAATTTTATAGTCATTATTTCGTCAAATTTTGTTTCATAATGTTATTCATTTAATGCAATGTTAAGTATTTAAAAAAGGATACTTTATAATCTTTTTGTATTATTTAATATGCACATAAATATGGAATGTTTGTCTGCACAGATGCAGTATTTGCCATGTACACTTGTCTTTGTATTTCATATTGCTTAAAACACTATAACTTAACCTTTTTTTTTTTTTTGTTTCTTCCGAATCTTTTATTCAATTCATTCTATTAGCTCACACTCTCCCTATATATATTTATATATCTTGTTTAAATTTTCAATCGTTCATAAAATACTTTTAATTCATCCACCGAAGTTCATTAATTAAATTAGTTAAATTAGTTCTTCATTAATTAAATTTAATTAATTAATTTTAGTTTTATATGGGAGAAAAAAAAATTTCTCTTCTAAAAGATATTTAGCAGGATATAAAGTTAGGAATAAATACCATCAGTGGCGAAGCGTGTAGATCGCTGGAAAAACATTTCTTTTTTCATTCTGGATTCTAGTGAGTGAAGGAGGGAACAAAATGGAAAATGAAAAACGCGAATAAATGAATGAGAGAGATGGAAAGTGTGTATATGTGAGAGAGAGAGAATTTTTTTAACTTAAAAAATGAAAGAAATTTATTTATAAAGGACTTTCTGCATTATAGTGAAAAAAAGTAGGAATTGACTTAATTTTTTTTTTTATATTACATGTTTATATTTTTTTGATTTTCAATGATTTAAATGGATTGACTTGCTTAATATTTTGATAAAAATTCTGAACAAAAAAATTATTATCCATAGTAAGAAATTAATGTAGTATAATTCACACATTAGTTGTTAAATTTGGAGCCATTTAGATTTTTATGTTGCTATCAAAACGTTAAAATTAATCTTAATAAGTTTACTCTTTTGAGTTGACTTCAAAAACTTTTTTTATATTGCTTGTTTTTCTGCCAATTCATCATTAAAATTGATGACAAAAATTATTATTTTATGACTAAAAAGAAAATGGTAATTCTTGAAAACAACTTCTAACAAACAAATCATTTTTTTTTAAATAATGAAGCTCCAGTGTTTTTCATTTGCATTTTAAATTACTGATTTTCATACGCAGCCGACTGTATTTTTTTAAATTTTATTAACCCTTATTAACACACTACGGTTTTCTTTTTTGAAATTTGAGAATTTTTTAATGGATTGCATCATTGTCAATTAAGTTATTGTTACTTCATAAGAATTACGTTACTGTCAGTTTAATGGCCCAGTGATAAAGTGTGTAGCTAGAGTGCAAGTGAATAGCGTACGTTGCAGCCACTGCTTTAAAAAACGAGCAGACTTTATAGTGATTGTATCAATGCTTGTAAAGTGTCTTGCATCGATAGTCAAAATGAGCGGTGGAAAGCTTCCGGGTTTTCTGTTATGTGATACGCAAATGCTGGCCAGTTTGACCTTTTGTCTCAAATTTTTTTGATTTAAAATCTCTTTACTTTTCTAATACCACTATTTTATACTGTTACTTATATAACATCGTAATTTGCAAAAATTAAAAGAAATTTTCTATTAGCGACATATACAAGATTTTCACTTTCGCTTAAATTTAACGAAAGAAAATATATTATATTTATTATTACTACAAAATGTTAGGTTATGTATACCAGTTTATTACCATAAAGCAATTTTATATTTAGAAACGATAATTGATTACATAATATTTTGCGAATTCTATATCGTAAAAATTTTCATTTATTACATTTGCATTTTTTTTTTCTAACTGAGTGTAACAGATTATCACCAGTTTTATTTTGTTGATTTTTCATACAAGAAAAATACAAGAAAAGAAAATAATTTTAGCGCTGGATTTTTTTTTTTTTACTTTTTTCTTATAGTATTAATTTGTGCTTCTAAGAAACAAATCTCTATCACCCAATTCAAAATGGATCTGCGTGAATAAAAGCTCCATATAAATAATTTTTTAAAATTCTAATTCCAATATTAGAATTTTTGTGATATTCATATAATTAGTTCGTTCTGAATGCAAGGCTCTTATGTAGGCTTGATCAATTTTAAAACTTTAAGTTCTCTTTTGTTTTATGAAATCTTTCCTGGATATTAGATTAATAGCTTAGGGGCCTGATGGCCGAGTGGCTAGCGCTCTGGCACTCGGTACCACAGGTATCGGGTTCGAACACGGCGGTGTCATGGGTGTTTGTAGTGGTTCGGAATCCACTTTAAACTGTAGGTCCCGGTCCTAATAGGATCGTGGAGCGTTGCGGGGGCATTGTTACTCCGCGTCCGTGGCTTATCTTCAAGTTACACGCGTCCCCTGGGTAATGCGAAGTGAGTAACATCTGTGCAGCGCTTGCCTTAAAGCATCCATGACCAAGCTGTCTAAGTGTTTGCTAGCTGCATTAAAAAAAAAAAAAAAGATTAATAGCTTGTAAATATGAAATGAGATTTGAAATGATTACAGATTAAATTAAAGTTATGGAATACATTCAACATTCTCTAAGAATATTCTTAATTTTACAATTTTCCCGCAAAGTTTGTAGCAACAAAATTTACCCAAATAAAAACTGTATTTCATCACTGTACTTCAGTAAAAACAGTCAAAGCCTGCTCATGTTTGTTGCAGCTCAATCACTTCAATGCTGACAAATAACACTTGTTAATGTACTTCGTGCAATCCGTTTAAATTTGGAGTGAAATGAAAACCATAACAAGTTTTTAATTTCATCTGCGCTGATCGATTTTTAATACTACAAAAAAATTTCCGGAAAAAAAAAAAGAGGAACTTATCACCTATGATAGAAAATATTTCCTATTGTGCAGATATCATGTGATAAATGATAAAATATTGCGATTTTTTTTTTACTAATATCATGTTTTAGAGTTTTTAAAAAACATTGAAAGACATTGAAGAATTGCACAATGCAGAAATACTTTTTACGAAATAATTTCTATGAATAAAATTTTAAAACAAAGAATTTGATAAAGAAAAGCAGCCATTAAAATTTCGTATCGTACTTTTTCCACAAAAAATGGTAAAAAAAAAAAAGAAAGAATGGTCAGTGCAAATAAAGGCTTATTGAATCGATATTAATTGGTATTATTTATCGATATTTAGAATGTTTAAAATAGTGTTAAAAAACTACGGTAGACGAAATTCATTGAAAGAATTTAACAGGTGGGTCAATCTGTCGCCAAACACAGGTTCACAGCATGCCAAACGAACCACTTTTCAGAACCACTGCAACATTTTTTAAGGCCCTAAATATACAAAATCCTACGGTAATACCTAATAAATTAGGCAACGATAAGTGCACTGCGTTTTAAACATACGTAAGTGGATCGGAAGCCTGCTAGCTTGCTCGCTACTCGTTCTCTCGAAATGGCACGAAAGCAGCTGCAATGATGTTAAGAAGGAATAGTTGAGAAACTAGAGTTGCTGGGTCCTGTAAAATAAGTAGAGAATGTTTGGAACTCTGTTCTTGAATTAGAAATATTCGAATGGGTAAATTTTGAACTTAAGGGGTAACCTGGGAATAAATTAAAAAAAAGATTTATTGAAGAATATTATTTATTTTAAAGCATCTCGTGAGTAATTCTAGCTATATTGCACTCCGAAAATTGTGGCGGCCTGATGGCCAAATTGCTAACGCTCTGGCCGTTGGTACCACAGGCTCAGGTTCGAATCCTGGTGGTGGCATGGATATTTGTGAGTGGCTTGGAATCCACGTTAAACTGAAGATCCCGGTTTAATTAGCACAAAATGACTGTTTAGTGAAAAACGAAACCCCAAAACTGTGCGAAAGGCTTCAAACAAAAATAGTCGGGTGGAATTGTTCAAACATTTCCACATCTAACATATGTTATTTCAGACATCAATAAAAACGGGAGACAATATATAAATACATACATACTTAAATAATGGAGATAAATTCATTTATATCACCCGAGTTGCTTTTTTTTTAAACAAACAATGAATAATAATATTTTCTTTTCAATCAGTGTTTGGACAAGGCGAACAATCAGTTTATCTGAAATTAGATAATAACGTTGCATAGGAAAGGAAAAAAAAAAAAAATCTTAAAAAAGAAGTTTATGTGGGGAAAGGTATTATCTAACAAACGGAAATAGACTGAAAGATATTTTGCTGTCAATCTAATGCAGAAAGGGAAGGGTGACATCGACGTGGTAGAGTGACGCAAATAGCAGTTTAAATTCTTCGTAAGCTTGAACTGGACATTTGACAATCTAGCATCTCTGTGTGTCATTTGAGAGTATATATATATATATATATATATATGTGTGTGTGTGTGTGTGTGTGTGTGTGTGTATGCAGAAATTACTGTCTACTTTATTGACCATTATTTATTTTCTTGGACTGTAAATGGCATTACTGTTCTGTATTTGGGTGTATTTTACTTTGTTTTTTATTTTGTTTTGTTTATTTTATTTTGTATTTTACTTTATTTTTTTCGGCAACGGCGATAATGATCGCAATCATCGAAGAATGGCGTCTTGCTTAAACTGCTTGTATTTAAACATAAAAAGGTTGTTGTTAAAAGAAGTTATTGTTTGAAAGCGCCTTCCTTTGATATATATTATTACATGTAGCAAATTATATATATATATATATATATATATATATATATATATATATATATTACATGTAGTAAATACTGTCATTGCGTTTTGCAAAATGGCTCGTGCTAATTTCTTAATTTGTTACTTATTACATAAATTGTATACATATAATCTTGTATATATAATTTGAAAGGGTCGGAGGATAATTTAGCATCGTATCTCTTCGATTTTTGTATTGATATAGTTGTCCTTTACACACACACACACACACACACACATATATATATATATATATATATAGGTAGTAACATAACTATAAAATAAGTGATGAATATGTATTACTTATAAATTTAACAGAATTAAAGAAGTAACTAAACAATGAATATCGCACATTTCATTTTCCCTTTAACTGTAACTACAATAAATATCCTATATATACATGCTTACAAGGGTGTGAGGCTTACAATGAGGTTCAACATGAGGCTTACAAGAGCAAGTGATTTTTACAAAATCTTTACACACACACACAAAATACACTGGAGACATAAGACGAGTTATGATTAAAAAAAATGATAAAAGCATTCATCTAGAGAGACAAAATACATAAAGTAAATAAGCATAGAGATGCACATTAATCGTAGGGACAAGAATTCAGAAATTTAAATCAGGAATATGAAGAAGAATTTCGTTTCTACGAATGACACATGCGCAACAGGCTACATTTTCTTTAGAATTCAAAGAGTTTGCTTAAAATTCTTTTTATTCTTTTTAACATGAATACACTTAAAAAAGGATGTGCTCTCCAGACTTAACACCTCTCCAGCAGTACAACAGCAAAAATAATTTTATTTGAAATGGAAATTAAGAAGATATTGACTACCAATTGCCAAGACCTGATATATATCGAGTCATCATCATTTTTAAATTGCAGAAATTGTTCATTCATTTTGACTTCAATGAATAACTTTCTGTATATTATTGTACAGTAAACTTTAAATAAAGAAGACAAGAACACTAGTTTTTCGACAGCATTATTTACAATATGCAGTAACAGTTAATTAGGTCCTCAAACAATATAATGAAAAGAGGTTTTTTCCACATTTTAAGTTACAGATAAAGTATTTTTTGGTGTCAGAAAGTCTTCTCTAGAACCCATAGGACCAAATAACTGAGAAGCAATGATTAAGTACAGTGATATCACGGTGTAAGATTTATGTCAAGCAGGAAATACACCAACTAATTTTTATCCGTGAAATATAAATTATTAATCGTACAAGAAATCGATATTATGGCTGTACAAAATCATTTAAACATTGCTTGATACTAAAAATAAACAAATCAAAAGCATAACATGGAGTGCATACATAAATTTAATTTCCCTTTCCCTGTTTCATGATCACAAGATTTGGCGTACTAAGCAACTTTTGCTTTTTCCTCAAGTTGTTTTGGATATATGACTATCTCCTGTCATTTCAGGCAATACTATTACGACCTTTTTAAGCTATTATTGGGGTGGTACTTCATTGGCCTATTTTTGAGATGCATCCAATTTGCGAAGATTTTGAAGCACTCTAATCGCATTTCATAAAATGGCTGTATACAAACAAACATTCTCGTCTATAAAAGCATCTATCGAGTTGGATTTATATCAAAGTGGATTTATATACCGTGATACAACTTCACTAATATTTAACTCAATAAGATGTTGAAAGAATATAAGGAAAGAAAAGCTTTAGAATGGTAACAATAGAAAATTTTACACAATTTCAATTCCTTCTATTAGCTCACTGTTCAAATTTTCAATCGTTCATAAAATACTTTTTATTCATTCCACTCGAGTTCAAGTATATTTTTTTGAACTTGTAGTGGATGACACTTGATGGTAATACGGTTTTTCAAATATTCATTCAGTCATTAAATTTAATTAATTCATTTTATTATTATTTTTTTAGATTTAAGTTGCATATATCTGCCAATAGATAGCGCCAGATAAACTTTAAAAAATGAATGAAAATTATTTATGAAGGACTTTTCTGCAATACAGTGAAAAAAAAATAGGAATTGACTTTAAATGTTTTTTTATATTACTTGTCTTATTCATTATTTTTTTTTCATTTGCAGGTGAATCCCAAGAAGACATGCACAAGACCTCGCCTTACGTCAGAACGGTCGTCGCTCTCCACAACTTGAGAGACAGAGCGAAAGATGCCGTGGACTCTTTGCACGAAAAGGGACTCGCAGAAAGAGTCACCGACAACTGGAACAAGACACAGACGGCAGTCGCGAAGAAGGCCAGGACGTTCTTCAGGCACCCGGACAATGTGGAACTGGAGCACTTGCCCCAGGACTATGGATACGTCTTCCGACCGAAAAGTTGCTGGGAACTGATACTGCTGAGCGGAACCGTCTGCGGAATAGAGTTCTGTTACTCGGCCGAAACAGCTTTCGTCACACCCATATTGCTGAGCCTTGGCCTCAACATCAAATTCGTCACAATGATTTGGTGTCTGAGTCCTCTGATTGGACTCATGCTCACCCAATATTGGGTTCCATGAGCGACAGTTGTGAATCAAAGATGGGTCGACGAAGGCCTTTCATTCTCTTGTATTCCATAGGAATCTTGGTGGGACTTGTTCTTGTTCCAAATGGACACACGATAGGCTTAGCTTTGGGAGATACCACCAATGTTAAAGCCTCGAATAGTGTCAAAGTTTTTAATGAAACGAGTAATATGTTACGAAATATGGAACAGACAAGTGTTACGGAAACGCAAGACATGCTTCTCTCACGGTCACTTGAGGATGCAACTATTGATTCAACAGATTCATTTAATATTTCGGATTCAGGTAATGAATCCGAAATACGAAATGAATCTTTTGTAACTGAAGAAAATTCCACTGTGAAAGTGAGGGCAAAAAGAAGTGTGGATGACAGAAACATCGAAGACGTAAAAGTTGTCCAAACTGCTAGCACTCCAACTGGTCACATTCAACCCTGGAGTATAGCTTTCACAGTCATCGGGACGATGTTGCTGGACTTCTGCTCCGATGCTTGCCAATCGCCCTCCCGGACCTACTTGCTGGACGTCTCGTTGCCGGACGACCACGCCGCTGGTCTGAGTACCTTCACCTTGATGGCCGGTTTGGGAGGATCTTTGGGCTATGTGATGGGAGCCATCCATTGGGAAAATACATTTTGGGAAACTTGCTGGGAGGACAGGTGCATGTCGTGTTCACCATCGTCACAATTGTTTTCGTGTTCTGTCTCATATCAACCCTGTGCAGTTTCCCGGAAATACCATTGCCTATTTTGAGAAATCCAAAAATGTATAAAGAGTATCGAGAGAAACTGCAAGTGGGCAATCGACCCAACATCAAAGAACTGGATGTGCTGGAGCAGAAACCACCTCCAGTATATGGTACGACAGCTGAGAATAACGGATTAGCAGATGTTGCAGAAGATGAAACCTCCATTTCGAAACCCTCTTTCGAAAATTTTCCCAGTCCCCAATCAGACAAGGTTGAAACCGAGAAAGGTGAGTAGCATTATGTTTTTCCTTAATAATTTTTCCTTCCATTTTTTTCACTTTTTTCAATTCCTTCTATTAGCTCACACTCTCCCTATATATATCCTGTTCAAATTTTCAGTCGTTCATAAAATACTTTTTAGTCATCCACTCCAGTTCAAATGCATTTTTTTAACTTGTAGTGGATGACACTGGAGGTTAATAAAGTTTTTTCAAATATTAATTCAGTAATTAAATTTAGTTAAATAATTTTAGGTTTTTTTTATTTAAGTTGCATGTATCTACCAATAGATGGCGCCAGATAAACTTTTAAAAATGAATGAAAATTATTTATAAAGGACTTTCTGCAATAGAGTGAAAAAAAAAGAAGGACTTGACTTAAAAAAATTTTTTTTTTAATATTACTTGTTTGTTTATACTGTTGGTTAAATAAACCGCAAAAAGTAAATTTTAAAAAATCTAGTTTAATTTATATTATTTGAAATTAAACGAAATTTGTTAAGTCGACGTTCACTACACTATTTTTTTCATTAAATTAAACTAATAAATTGAAACAGTATTTTTTAAAAACAATTTACTGTATTTTTGAAACAAAAAATTGTACACTTAGATTTAAAAAATTTGATAAATAGTTCATTTGTATTTCCAACATATAAGGAAATCTTTTATTTATAGCTGCTCCCAAAAATAGTGTGTACAAATAGAACAATTTATAGAAATAGCTATTGCTAAAATTTATTGACTCTTCGATTCAAATTCTTGTAAAATATCATATAGGTGCAAAATTACTATCACTTTACACTTGATAAATTAATGAAATTCCTGCTTTTATTTTGGCTACATTATGAATAATATCAATTTCTGATTAACCAAAAAAATATAAAAAAAAAAAAAAAAAAAAAAGTCAACCTTTTTTTTTTATTAAAAATTGTATAAAACTGAGATTTATTTAAAAACAATAAGGTAACAGAGACGAACGGAAATAAATTATCTTTCATTACTCAATCCTTAACGAATGATCACCCTATTGTAAATCCTTTTTTTTAGCGCCACAATTTTTTGGAATATTTTTGTCACATAATTAAAACCCTTGTCTTTATGATAATAAAATTAACATTACTAATATAAACAAGAAATATGTTTTCTATATCGGCGCACTAAAATACAAATGTCGAAATTAAAATAGAATCACGTTTTTGAGTGGTAGGAATATAACACATTTAGAGAAGAAAAAAAAAAATTCCCGGTTAATTTGTATGTAGTTTTTATTATAAATCTTTTAGTTCAGTTTAATTAGTTTAGTTTCAATTAATGAAACAGTTTTAATTTGTAAATTAAATATTAAATGAATGAAAACAATACATTTATATGACTTGTAAAGTTTTACATAATAAATAAATAAAACTGTTATGTAAAGATGAATAATTTTTACTTCTATTGATAACTCATACAATTTGAAAATGTTTGAAAAAGAACTCATGTATTCAGAGACAGGCAAACTCATTGTCAATTATTTGTTTTCAAACTTGTTCAGTAAACATTATAAAGGAAATATTCAAACTGATATTTCACTACCATATACAAAAATAATTACTGTACATATTGGATAAAGGCAATCTTAAAAATGTTGAAGCAATTGTTAGAGATGCAATATCAATTGTTGTTAATGCGCAGCTATAATCCCTAAAAATCCTTTTAAAAATAGGTAAATTATTTAAACTTCTAGATGGGCATTAGTTTTGTTTCTTCGTGTTACGAATTCATTGCTGTTCAAAGTTAATTTTCATTTTTGCTTATTGCAAAATTTCATTTTTTCAATTCCTACTATTAGTTCACACTCTCCATATATATATTTACATATCTTGTTCAAATTTTCATTCGTTAAAAAATACTTTTTATTCATCCACTCAAGTTCAAATACATTTTTTGAACTTGTAGTGGATAACACTTGATGTTAATACAGTTTTTATCAAATATTAATTCAGTAATTAAATTTAATTAATTATTTATATTAATTGTAATTATTTAATAAAAAGTAACTAAAATAAATTTTTTTTTGTTGACCTAAGTGGGAATTGATTTAAAATTTTTTTTTTTTTATATTACTTGTTTAATATCAAATTTTCCACCTGTTTTGACAATAAATTCAAATGAATAGTTTTTTTTTAAATAATAACTATATTGAAATTTCATGTAAAAAAAATTTCATGTTTTTGAAAGTCCACACATTGTTATTGTTTTGTTTATTTCTGTTTTCATAACTAAATAATGATTTTCGTGATATTTTCTTTTTAGATGACGATACGATAATCACTAAAACTCAATACAGTTTTTATCTCTCTTAATAACTCATAACTATAATTTTAACAATTGACCATGTATGTAAAACTAAAAGTGAGGAAAAACGATGCGATTTTATTTGAAAAAGTTTTCATTTAAATATTTTAATTCTTATAGACTAGGACAGGGGTGGGCAAACTCCGGCTCGCGGGCCATCTCCAGCCCGCTGGTAGATTCTATCCGGCCGCGGATAGAATTTTAATTTTCCGGTGAGGGGCAAATTAAAAAAATATATATATTTAATCAAAGTAGAAAAGGAGATTATATAATATATAAATATTTTTTTTTTCTTCCTTTTTTTTTCAAAGGACTGATGATCTTTATACTTTCTCTATTTTTGTACTACGAAACATAAATCGACGAAAATAGCAAGCACAGACAGCTTTCAATCGGTAAAGTGTTAAAAATGGAAGTTCTTTGTTAGTCAATGCTTAGATTGGCGCCAACAAGCGTTATCTCTTTCTCGGGGAGCAGACATATGAGAATCCAATATAGGGGAATTAGACCTCACATGTGGCAGACAGCGCATTTTAAGTTCCAGACAGCGACTTTTTTTCTTTTGGCGCGAGTTCTAATATTATTGATTGCGTATGGAAAGATTGCGGACATATAACATCATTGTGAGTAGTGGTGAAATTATTAAAAGTATAGCGTAGCTAGTGCTTTGTAAAGTAAAAAGTTACTAAAAGTATAGCGTAGCTAGTGTTGGGTTATTCGTATATTTCAACCCCAAAAGGGCTATTAAAAACGTAAAGTTGATTCAAAGTGCCATGCTTTTAATGATGAATGGACCTGGAAATATTTTTTAACAGTTGTTAGTTCAAAAGTAGACTGACAGATGAGCATTTAGCCTCGTTCCTTAGAATCAGTACATCTCACTTCGAACCTCAATATAAGGAATTTTTAAAAATGAAATCGCAATTTCATTCATCTCATTAACATATTTAAATTGTAATACTTTAAATTATTTTTAAAATTTTAGAAAAATTTATCTTGGCCCCCAAACTTTTTTTTTTTTTTTTCGATTTTTGGCCCGCGACCGAAAAAAGTTTGCCCATCCGTGGACTAGGATATATATGCATTTGCGAAACAGTTTGACGGACGACTCACGAAACCCAGGAAAGGGAACGTTCTTCCGAGGTAAAAGGCTGAGTTTTATGACATAAAAATCAGATTTTCTGTACTCGAAACATTAAAATTAATCAAAAGAGCCATTTTCCTTATGCTTCTTGTAGTTTATATGTAAAAGTAGATTGTAAGTAATAAGAATTTGGTCTCACCTGTCAGTATCTAAAAGTACGAAAATTTTAAATTTTCAGATTTCACCTTTTCGGGTCTTTCCCTCGTTCTGTGTCTTTGTCTGTGAATTATTAATAAATTACACAACTGAAGCATCAGATCAGTGTCGAAAATTATGCTATTAATACGCTGACACAAATATTAATCCTGAATGACAATTTTCTACAGTGTTTTATGTTCTTCGGTAGTAGGACTTAAAACTGTAGGTCCCGGTCTGTTTAGCCTAAAATTGTGCATAAAATGACCGTAGAGCGACAAACCAAACCAAATCGGTAGTAGGGGGAGGGAGGGAAGTAGCGAACACACAAGAATCTGACCCATTTCCAATCAAAACATCAACATTGTCATAAAATTTACATCAACAAATAAGCACATTATAGTTGTACGTGCAATATAAAATATTGCAAAAACAAGTAATATATATAAAAAAAATAATTTTAAAGTCAATTCCTACTTTTTTTTTTTCACTCTATTGCAGAAAGTCCTTTATAAATAAATTTCATTAATTTTTTTAAGTTTACCTGGCACCATCTATTGGTAGATATATGCAACTTAAATCTAAAAAAAACTAAAATTAATGAATTAAATTTAATTACGGAATTAATATTTGAGAAAACTGTATTAACATCGAATGTCATCCACTACTAGTTCAAAAAAGTGTATTTGAACTTGAGCGGATGAATAAAAAGTATTTTATGAACGATTGAAAATTTGAACAAGATATATATAGGGAGAGTGTGAGCTAATAGGAGGAATTGAATTACACGACTGAAGCATCAGATGTAGTGTCGAAAATTATTCTATTAATACGCGGACAGAAATGCTAATCCTGAATGACAATTTTCTACAGTTTTTGATGTTCTTCGGTAGTAGGGAGGGGGAGGGAAGTTAAGTGGCGAAAAAAATTGTCATAGAATTTACATCAACAGCTAAGCACATTCATAGTTGTACGTGCAATTTAAAATAGTATGAATTAATGCAAAAAAAAAAAAATTGAGAAAGTTTTCTTTAAAATAGAGATTATTTAATGCTACCATTATGAACATCGGAATTATGTATTACTGATTAGATTTAATAAGAACCAAATATAAATATTTAAAGTATATAAATACATAATGACGCACAGTATTTTGAAATGAAAATATAAGCAATGTAGCTGCAATAAAATTGTATGAATATTTATAATAAAAAACTTACCAATAATAAACTTATCCACGAAACTCAATCTTCCTAGACTACAAAAGTTAGCAGTTCTTGTTAACAAAAGGAAAATGTAACAGCGATACTAAAGTCTACTCACATAATTAAAAAATTAACAATCCATTTTATTTAATAATCAAAAACGAATGCATACAATTTTCTGGTTTCCTCAAAAACTGGTGCTTTTTTTAAAACAAAATCAAGAAGTATTTTAATTGCGCTTAGTTAGAAAATGTAATAGATAATTATTTTTTTAAATTTCCGTAAAAGTAGCATTTTTTCAATAGTTTCTCAGTGATAACTACGGAGAATCTGTAGTAATTGGCATAAATGAAATTTATTAAATTTTTTTAATAATCGATTGATTTTGATTTCCTAAAACTTGGAATTAATTTAGCTTCTACCACTTCTGTAATCAATAGATGTTATTAGGTTGGTGCATAATTATCAGGCGTTTCTTTGACGTGCTATATTTTAATAAAAATGTACAATATTTAAAAATTTATGAATGAAATTATCCTTCTACCTTTGGGTTATAAAAATGCGTGTCGATAATCATACTCGTATTCGTCGTATTATGCTGTACCACTTTGAAAAAGGACGGAAAGCAGCGCAGTCATTTCACTATCTCACTGAACTTCTCTGTGAGGGCACAATCAGCGAAAGTCGATGCAGCCAATGGTTTGCCCGTTTCAAATCTGACGACATTAGCTTGGAAGATAAGCCAGGAAGAGGTCGACCATCGGATTTTGACGACCAAGGAACGTGGAAGAGAACGAAAGCTAGACAACTCCAATGCTGGTTGACAATTTCAATGTGGACCATTCAACCATCGTTCGTCGTCTCAAAAAGCTTGGAAAGGTATGGAAATTGGCTGGATGAAATGGCTGGCCCCACGAAACCAGCGACAACAATAAAGTCGAACATGTCCGAATTTTCACCGATTTGCTCCAACGAAACGAGCGTGATCCGTTTCTGAAGGATCTTGTCACTGGGGATGAATCCTTTCTTTTGAGGTTTTTGAAGAGAAGACATAAGGTCTGCGTTTTTCCAGGAGTTTCACCAAAAGGATAACGAAGGACGTGCGCTGTAAGAAGGCAACGTGGTGGGTTTGATGGGATAGAAGCAGAATTATCCATGTGGAAACCATCTTAAAAGGGATATGTGATTGGTGGAACCCAAACCAAAAAGGAGTATGAGTATATTATAAAAATGCGTGCCGATAATCATAGAAGTAGAGGGATATTTTCATTCGTAAATTTATAAAATATTGTAAATTTTTATTAAAATATAGCACGTCAAAGCAACGCCTGATAATTATGCACCAGCCTAATAAAAAAAACAACATTGAATCTTTCCGTTGCAGACGGAAAGATTCAAGAGATCGACATCGCCAGCGAACTGGGCATTGCCAACGAGCATCCGGGAGTGAAGGACTTCCTGAAGTCCCTGGTGCACATGCCCAAGTCCTTGAAGATCCAGCAGAAGAGGTTGGTGAGGCAGAGGATGTCCCTGGTCTACTACTCCCTGTACTTCACGGATTTCGTGGCGGAGTGCGTGTTCGGGGGCGACCCCCAGGCGCCCGAGGACTCCGAGAGCTACAAGCTGTACAAGGAAGGAGTGCAGTTCGGATGTTGGGGAATGGCGCTCTACTCCCTCTCATGTGCGATCTATTCGTACTTCATAGAAGCTCTGGTTAAGAAAATCGTTAGTCCAAAGACTCTTTGGACAGAATAACGAAGTGTTCTCACCAGGGACGGATTTTCCTGTAGGCTAACTAGGCTTCAGCCAATTGCCTCAAGATCAAGAGGGGGCAAAATAAGAATCCGTGTTAGCAAAATTTAGAATAGTGTCATTCTAAAACAGTAAGTAAAACACTGTTTATTAATCATAAGGAGAAATTCTACACATATTTTCTATTCAAACATAAAAATGTATTGGTTAAGATCAACGCGTTCGGCTCATTGGGTCTGCTCGTTTGTATGTAATAGATTTATTTATTTATTTATTATTCGTGCCACGTTTTTTATAAAGATTAGTACCCATCACAACATGTTTCATTTAACATATTAATAAAATACATCCTTACTGGGATATATATCATCTCTCATGTAATTTAGAAACTTAAAAATGGGAGGTGAAAGGGCCTCATTAGATGAAAAGAGGCCCTCGGCTATTCCATTTAAAATGAGGGAACCAGGGCCGAATTAAGGTCTTTTTGCTGAGAATAATTGCATTTTCAATAACAAACGATGCAAAGCCTAAAATAATTCACCAGCCTGTTTGACAACCTGATCGTCACATCTGTTGGCGACATTGTTGTGGTGACTTTCAAAAACAAAGAGGCTCGCAAGCCGCCTGGTGACAGTTTTCCCATGCGACACGTAAACGTCCAGCTGTCACCCCTGGAATTTTTTTTTCCTTTCTTCAACACCCGTCCGTGTGGCTGTTGTGGAATGTGGGATGTTCACGATAAACTGCCACACCTTACAGCTATTTTTTAATAGCATTAAAGATTATTTATATATCCTTTCAGGATGCCATAACACTATTTCCTTAGTCGTTTCAGTTTGTTTAAAAAGCATGCTTAGTTGTGGGATAAAAAAAAAATTGAAATTCGTGGGTGTATTCCATCTCTTTGTGTAGCATTTTTTGTTGGTTTTCTATGAAATGGAAAATTTTAAGAACTTAAGGGCCTGGTTATAATAGCTTACCTGTACATGAACTGTATTTAAATGTCAAATTTTTATATTTCATGAATTCTTTCTTTGAATATTTCTAATGAATTTTTATATTTCTAATGAATGCTTTCTTTTGAATATTTCTAATGAATTTTTATATTTCTAATGAATTCTTTCTTTGAATATTTCTAATGAATTTTTATATTTCTAATGAATTCTTTCTTTGAATATTTCTAATGAATTTTTATATTTCTAATGAATTCTTTCTTTGAATATTTCTAATGAATGAATTCTTTTTTGAATATTTCTAATGAATGAATTCTTTCTTTGAATATTTCTAATGAATTTTTATATTTCTAATGAATTCTTTCTTTGAATATTTCTAATGAGTTTTTATATTTCTAATGAATTCTTTCTTTGAATATTTCTAATGAATTTTTATATTTCTAATGAATTCTTTCTTTGAATATTTCTAATGAATTTTTATATTTCTAATGAATGCTTTCTTTGAATATTTCTAATGAATTCTTTTTTATATTTCTAATGAATGCTTTCTTTGAATTTCTAATGAATTTTTATATTTTTCTTTGAAATGAATTTTTATATTTCTAATGAATTCTTTCTTTGAATATTTCTAATGAATTTTTATATTTCTAATGAATTCTTTCTTTGAATATTTCTAATGAATTTTTATATTTCTAATGAATTCTTTCTTTGAATATTTCTAATGAATTTTTATATTTCTAATGAATAATGAATTTTTATATTTTTGATTCTTTCTTCGAATATTTCTAATGAATTTTTATATTTCTAATGAATTCTTTCTTTGAATATTTCTTGAATATTTCTAATGAATTCTTTCTTTGAATATTTCTTGAATTATATTTCTAATGAATTCTTTCTTTGAATATTTCTAATGAATTTTTATATTTCTAATGAATTCTTTCTTTGAATATTTCTAATGATGTTTTTTTATATTTCTAATGAATTCTTTCTTTGAATATTTCTAATGAATTTTTATATTTCTAATGAATGCTTTTCTTTGAATATTTCTAATGAATTTTTATATTTCTAATGAATTCTTTCTTTGAATATTTCTAATGAATTTTTTTATCTATTTCTAATGAATTCTTTCTTTGAATATTTCTAATGAGTTTTTATATTTCTAATGAATTCTTTCTTTGAATATTTCTAATGAATTTTTATATTTCTAATGATCTTTTTATATTTTTGTTTTTAATTTCTATTTTTGAATATTTCTAATGAAGTTTTTATATTTCTAATGAATTCTTTCTTTGAATATTTCTAATGAATTTTTATATTTCTAATGAATTCTTTCTTTGAATATTTCTAATGAATTTTTATATTTCTAATGAATTCTTTCTTTGAATATTTCTAATGAATTTTTATATTTCTAATGAATTCTTTCTTTGAATATTTCTAATGAGTTTTTATATTTCTAATGAATTCTTTCTTTGAATATTTCTAATGAGTTTTTATATTTCTAATGAATTCTTTCTTTGAATATTTCTACTGAATTTTTATATTTCTAATGAATTCTTTCTTTGAATATTTCTAATGAATTCTTTTTTATATTTCTAATGAATGCTTTCTTTGAATATTTCTAATGAATTTTTATATTTCTAATGAATGCTTTCTTTGAATATTTCTAATGAATTTTTATATTTCTAATGAATGCTTTCTTTGAACATTTCTAATGAATTTTTATATTTCTAATGAATTCTTTCTTTGAATATTTCTAATGAGTTTTTATATTTCTAATGAATTCTTTCTTTGAATATTTCTAATGAATTTTTATATTTCTAATGAATTCTTTCTTTGAATATTTCTAATGAATTTTTATATTTCTAATGAATTCTTTCTTTGAATATTTCTACTGAATTTTTATATTTCTAATGAATTCTTTCTTTGAATATTTATAATGAATTTTTATTATTTCTAATGAATGCTTTCTTTGAATATTTCTAATGAATTTTTATATTTCTAATGAATTCTTTCTTTGAATATTTCTAATGAATATTTCTAATGATTCTTTCTTTGAATTTTTATATTTCTAATGAATTCTTTCTTTGAATATTTCTACTGAATTTTTATATTTCTAATGAATTCTTTCTTTGAATATTTCTAATGAATTTTTATATTTCTAATGAATTCTTTCTTTGAATATTTCTAATGAGTTTTTATATTTCTAATGAATTCTTTCTTTGAATATTTCTACTGAATTTTTATATTTCTAATGAATTCTTTCTTTGAATATTTCTAATGAATTTTTATTATTTCTAATGAATGCTTTCTTTGAACATTTCTAATGAATTTTTATATTTCTAATGAATGCTTTCTTTGAGTATATCTAATGAATTTTTATATTTCTAATGAATGCCTTCTTTCAGGTGCCAAGACGACCTACATCGGAGGACAGCTGGTGTACTGCGTGGGCATGATCCTCATGGCCATCACCAGACACAAAGTCGCTGTCATCCTACTCTCCCCGACAGCGGGAGTCATGTACGCGACTCTCTTCACGATGCCCTATCTCTTGATCGCTCACTACCACTGCACTAACACGGTAAGTGTTTTTATAAATAGATTGAAGCGTTTCTATAAAACCTCCTTAAAACACATGTACCTAGTGACACACGACAGCGCAGATTTCCGTGTGCTTACATTCTTAAGCGCCACCGAGGCGTAAGGCGTTTAAGTGTGAAGCGTTGATCAATCACTAGCCTCACCACGTTCGCCTGAAATCGGTTTAAAATCCACCGCTTCGAGTTGACCCACTTTCAACTCGAAGCGGAACTTCACTAGGCGCAATGCTATTTTTGACGTTTCGCTGTGAAGGGGACAAAAAAATGTTCTTGCCTGCCGCGTGAATCTTCAACGCTTCACGCCTCGGTGGGAACGAGCCTTTAAACAAGGATATTTGTCGGCGCCCGTCTAGTCAAAGCTGCCTGTAGAAAAGTGTATCCATTCTTTTAGCTTACTCAGGTTAAAGCTTACCTAAGTTCAATACGCGTATTTCTGCAAGTATGTGAACGTTGACAGATTGTACTTGAAGCGTTTAGGTAGTGGACTGTACTTGCTGTACGTATTCATAGGATTGTACTTGGTGTTTGTTTGTGGATAGTACATGGTGTTTGTTTGTTGATAGTACATGATGTTTGTCGGTAGGTTATACTTGGTGATGTCTGTAGATTTTAATTGGTGGATGTTAGTGAATTGTATTTAGAGTTTGTCGGTGGATTGTAAGTGGTGTTAGTAGGTGGGATGTATTTGGTGATGTCGATTATGTATGATGGTGTATTGTACTTGCTGTGCGTACCTATTTATGAAATAAGTTACATGGGTACATGTGTGTTACGTTTTATTTCGATTAAACTAACAAGAAAGTTTTCATGCCTTCAGTTAGTTACAGTGGACATGGCAAATCAGATGTTTTAATGAACTCTTAGAACACCCTCACTGTAGATGTTGGCACTCTGGAGTGGTTGGGACGATTTCGTAAAAACTACGGTTCATACCACTAGTCCATTACTCTTGTAGAAAAATATAATCAAAAGTTGCGATCGTGTCCTCTGCTCACCACTGGTTCTTCTTGAAAACAAAAGTGGATTAACAAAAGGCGTAACATCAAACCTTCAGAATAAGTCGCATCTAATTTTTGAAGCAAAAATCACTGCTGGTCAGAATTTTAAATTTCAAGTGAGGCGAACAATTTTCTTCTCATACTTGCTTTTGCTGCCTTCCTTAATAATGCGCATGTTTCTAATGATTTTGTACACTCAGCGTAAATACACACTTTTCTCCAGCTGTGTTATGATCAGGGCCGGATTTAGATGAAAAGAAGCCCTAGGCTATTCCACTTATGAGGCCCTCCGATTTTTAAGTTTGTAAATTACATGAGATATAATAAAATACCTCATTACTGTGATATATATCAATAAGTTAAATGAAACATGTTGTGATGGGTACTAATTTTTATAAAAAAATGTGGCATGGATAATAAAAAAAAAAAGTCGAGAACACTTATTTGAACATTTATTCTCAGCACCCTATATAGTACTTGTAACAATAACTAATCAAACATAACACAGTGACATTTACAAAGAAACAAAATTCAAATAATAAAAATCTTTGACTACGAAAAATAAACTATGCGATAAAAATTATCATATTTTCTACCAAATTAAAATAAATATGTTCAATACATTGAAGATTAAAGCAAATTCAATGCAGATAAATTTATTGCATTATAATATCAATAGGTCTGTTCGTTTGTCTGTACCAATCTGCTCTTTATATATGCAAGAACAAACCAGAGCTTAGTAGCATAAGGCACGTCAATATTTGCCATAGCAATCAGTGAACATATGAACTATACTTCGGTGCAATCTAGTATATACAAACGAACAGACCCAGTGAGCCGAACGCGTTGATCTTAACCAATACATATTTATGTTTGTTTATAAGTCATACGTGTAGAATTTCTCCCTTATTTTCGATTCAGCGTTTTAGTGTTTACTGTTTTTAGAATACTGTAATTCTAATTTTGCTAACAATCTGAATGTAGGCCCTAGGCTGAAGCCTAGTTAGCCTATAGGAAAATCCGGCCCTGGTTATGATGTCAATAATTAACGCACTTGTCATTTATTCATTGCCTTCTATTAGATCACACTCTCCCTATATATATATATATATATATATATATATATATATATATATATATATATATATATATATATATATATATATATATATATATATAATCTTGTTGAAATTTTCAATCGTTAACAAAATACTTTTTATTCATTTACTCAAATTCAAATACATTTTTTTTAACTTGTAGTGGATGACACTGGATGTTAATACAGTTTTTTTCGAATATTAATTCAGTAATTAAATTTATTTAATTCATTTTAGTTTTTTAGATTTAAGTTGTATGTATCTACCAATAGATGGCGCCAGATAAACTTTATTAATTAAAATAATTATTATTATTTATTATTATTAAAAATAATTAAATAATAATTAATTATTATTTCTGCAATATAGAGAAAAAAAAATAGGAATTGTCTTAAAAAAATTTGTTTTTATATTACTTGTTTTTCAGTTCTGCCACGAGAAGAAAGGCGTGGTGGGAGGCATCCGGGGCATCGGGACGGACGTGGCGGCGGTCAGCAGCATGGTGTTCCTCTCCCAGTTCGTCCTGTCCATACTGATGGGCAGCATCGTGGAGGCCGTAGGGTCCAACGTGGCCACCGTCTGCGCGGCGGCCCTACTCAGCGGATGCGGGGCGGTGGCCGCCACTCAAGTGCTCTACCTGGACAAGTGAATACGACTTTTCTTCGTGCTCCTGGCGGTCTTTCTCTTAATTTATGACCAAACCGAACAACATGCTTCCAGCAGCATGCAATAGAAGACTTTTTTAGTAAAGCAAAAAGATTTGTGCTCATCGGTGTTTCAGTAGTTTTCTGCACATGTAAAGCAGATTAGAGCCAGGATGTATAAGAAATATCATATTTAAGATATAGCATACATTGTGGTTAGGGATTGCAATATCGGACCAAAAGTTCAATACTGGTATTCGGTATTTTTTAGATCTTAATACCGGGATACCGGTTCTAATACCGGTAGTAGAAATTTTAGAAAAGAAAGAAAACACAGGTGTTCTTTTGTTTTCTTTGCCAGTTTTATTAGAGAATGTAAATATCACAAAAATTTGTAATTTATAAATTATAACAGTATATAAAGATCTCAAAAAGTAAAAGGAACATCTTATTTATTTAAATCACAAAAAGTATAAATATCACTATTAAGTCTGTGGTACTAGTTTAAAATTTTTTTTGAAATGTGATCTTAAAAAAACATTATGCATCAATTGTACTATCATTAAGCCTCGAACGTAATTATGTGCAAAAAGTTACCAGCAGTCGAAGGCGCTCTTTTCTGCATCTCGACATGGCAAACCATCTAATGCTGTCATTTACTTATAATTTCATCCAAATTATCATTTTTAAAAAATAATCTAAAATCCCTGATAAAAAAGCTTGGGCTTAGAAATTGTACTTAGTTTGTATCTTCATGAGATTAGATTCTTTCCTCTTTAACAAGTTTGTATCATGTTTTCCTTTTTAAATGTGTATGGAGTCCGCTTGTACTTCAATAACTCTTGAGCATTTTTTACATTGTGCCACCATATTCTTTTCATCATATAAATAATTAAACCCAAACCGAAGTATTATCAACTGATTTTTTATGTTCTCTAAAGTTATTCTTATTCATTATTAAGGGATATTATGTGTGAATATATATATACATAATAAATCTGAAAAATATTTTGGACTCTAAGGTATGTTATACAAATAACGATAACAAACTCACCAATTTAAAAAATATCGAATATTGCACACTTTCTTCACAACTACAACCTTGTTTTGACAGAAAAGAATTTCTAGTTTTCAGATAAGAATTCTAAATAAGAATTCATAGATAAGATAGAATTTCACAGATAAAAAAATTCATTCACAGATAAAATTTAAATTTCTAGTAAATACCGAAAAACGGTATTTAAACTTGTGAATACCGGTATTACAAAAATTGTACAAATGGCTCAAAATACCGGTATTCGGTATCCCGGTATTGCAATCCCCCTAATTGTGGTTATACTTAAATGTGAAGCAGATTAGAACCAGGATACACACACATCTCGCTTCGTCATATATATATTTAAGAAATGATATGACAGGTAATGTATTTGAAACCTTGACAAACATTCAGATTGAAGGAAAAAAATTAACGTACGTTAAATTATTTAGTTTCAGTTTAATAAAAAGTTTAGGTGTAAGAATGTTGTTTCTAATTTTACCAATGTTTTTAAATGGATGGTAGGTTGAAATGCAATTTGTTTTCTAAGGATTCATGGTCACTGAAAATGTTGATTAGTGTACAAAAAGAATGAATTAAAGCAGAGAATGGCTGTGCAAATGGTGTGCAATATTCTAAAATCCTTGTATTTGTTGTTGAATTTAACAATTTTTCTGTGAAATCGGAGTTGAAAATAGTGAAGATATGAACAGTTTGTTTTGGAGTTGATTTTGAGACTATATTAAAAATAAAATCAGTAAAAGATTTTAATATATTTTTGAGACAATCATACTTAAGATTTCGTTGCAAAAATAAAGCATTTAAATTTTCACATGCTTTTGTAAATTTTCACTGAAAATTGCAAAATGTCTTATTTCAGCGTTTTTTCGCATCTGTATCACTTTTACATTAACTATGTCAAATCCTTTGAAAAAAAGCTTTTAAAGACTTAATTTAAAACATTGAGTTTAGAAAAGTTTAAGCTTCCATTCTACTCATTCACCTCATCGTCAATTTTGCATGAAAAAGTCATAGGGCAGGTAATTTTTTGAAAGATTTTGATGAAAGGATAAACTATGCTTTATAAAATTTTACAGTCGTATTTAATATTTGAATTTAGAAAAATATCTATTTTAAATCTATTCCATTTATTTTAATTTTGATGAAAAATATTTAAAAATCAAATAGAATAAAATTGGAATAGATATTTTTCTAATAAGAACTTTTGCCAATAGCTTGCTAGAACAGAATGCAGTGTCCCTATCTGGGCTACTTCTTAAAAAAAATGATTTATAAATGATAATTGTTATCAAATGAGTTCATTTTTCTAGTAATAAATGTTATTAAACAAAGAACATCGATTAACAGATCCATTACATATTTTTATTGCTTTTCCATTTTTTTTACTAATATGTTCCATTTAAAATTACGTTCCATGAAAATAGCTGTAGATATCGCTAAAACAATGCATTAAAATACGAATCGTTATTTATTTGTAACAAATGTTTCCAGACATGTATATGTAAAAACAGTGGAACGTTGAAACCATTCAATGCCTCCTACATTGTGCTTAGTTCTAAAAAATTCGAATTGCTAAAATCACGTTCCATTTTTAAATTTCACTAAACGAAGACAACGCAAAAAGCTTGAAAAAGTGCAATCCTGTTTTTTGTTCACCAATGGGCGCTAATCCATTGTTTGACATGGATATAAACCGATAAATCTTTACCTTTCTATGAATTACTACATGCATGCTACAGAAATTGGGGGAAAATATTAAAACTTTTTATGTAATATCGCTCATTAAATTTTTTGTCATTTTATGTCTTTATATATTATAAATTACATAACATAAAACAAATATTTGTTTTAATTTATTTTTGTTTGTGCGGGCATCAAACACTTTTGTGCATCTGTGGGTTAAAACTGGACAAAGACTCACATTTTAACTGTTTAAATCAGAGGTCTTCATACTACTGATTACATTTGCAAATAAATCCTGCAAAAAATAATAATGTGTTTCTTCATGGTAGTTACATAAAAACACCTTAAAAGTGACATAATGAAATCGAACATTTTAACTGCAATTAATGATGTGAGATTTGCCCTAAAACCTCACAATAAGTGGCTAACATAGGTGTTTTACAAATGAAATGAAACATTATAATTATGATTACTGAGATTTATGCTGTTATGGGCCAAGTTTACTACTATTCGCAGCGAATTCAAATGATCATAAAATTAACATAGATTTGTTTTTTATATTGCATATTTCGTTTTGAAGAAAGTTTTTTCACATATATAAATATTTGTTTGTTATCATGTCCATGGATTTGAAATATAATTATTAAAGTCAGATCAAGTCAAAAGTTTTCAGGATAGCGGCCGCTAGCAACGGCGCCGCTTCACTATACAGGACTTCTCTTAAGTTGGCCTCGATTGGCACCCTACCCAATTGCAAAACATGGGGAGTGAGTGATGGGCACCTCAGAATGGGCAATAGGTGTTAGGAAAGCGTTGGGGCAATTTCTGCAGGAGATGTATTCCCTGGTCTTGTCTGGGAGAATCTCCATCCCTCTGTAATGATTAGTTCAGAGTCTGCTAATAACTGATGTCAACTTCCTAGGGCAGTTGAAGTCCGTGATGAGTGGCTTCTTAAAGTTATGAGGAATTAGTGGGCAACTGCGTTAGCATCTGCAAGTGTGATGGTAGTCCTGGGTTGATCATTGTCCCTGGCTTCTTTGGCTAAAGAGTCAGCGCATTCGTTGCTCTCAATGTTGACATGTCAGGAATCCATTGAAGGTGACACGATTATGTAAATAGTTCTGAAAGCGAAAAGAAAAGTTACGAGGAAATTTATGCAACTGATCGAACTGTATAAGTGAAAGACTATTATAAAATACTTGACCACATTAAATAAACTCTTATAAATAAAATTAAAAGCAATTAATTAGATAACATTTATTACTCTTACTAAATACAATTAAAAGCAATGATGAGTTTAAATAGCTTTCTTTAAAAACACCGCTATGACTGAGCACAGATATTGATCTGATATTATTAACAGCTGGCATAATTGACTTTAAGCTCAACACGTAGCTCAGTGGCAATGTGCGCTGCTGGTAAGCATGAGTAATGAGGTTGAATCCACTGGAGGTTTTGTTGTAGACACTGTTTCAACTATTAATATCCAAAAGCCAAGAGCCGGTCCCTGACCGTTTGTTTTGATCTGACTCTCCTAGCGCTCACCTCGTAGTCTGTGAAGATCTCACTTCAACTACTTACCACACTGGACCACACAGTTAAGGTCACAGTTACTAGTTTAACCGCGAGAGGTCGCTGTTATATATTAATAATAATTAAACCTTACACATCTGAACAGAATCTTCTCCCTCCCCTTCCTTCCTTCCACGAGAATCCACTGATTCATGGACTTGGTCTGGATGTTACTGTCGGCCAAGTGGGATGAGAAAGCAAACAACTGACTTTAAAATTTCTGACTTATCCACTAAATGACTGTCGATGAATCTACTATAGTATTACAATGTTTGACTAATGATTTTGAACCCGTGTCATTTTCTGCTTTCTTTATTATAATAGTATCAAAGACAGCTTTATTTTCCATTTCCATACATGCTTTTGCCGCCATCAGTCGTGATACACTTTAATTTTTTATATTTTCCATTTTAAAATTATTTTTCTGAACAGCATGTTCAACTCCTTTAAAAAATAATCTCCGGGGAGGGGGGATATAAAAGATTTGTTTTATCTTAAATCTTTTATAAAAAAGGAAAGTTTTTATAAGATAAAACAAATCTTTTATAAAAGATTTGTTTTAAGAAGGAAAGTTAAGATATATCTTAAAAGATTTGAGAATCATCACGGCAATTTTTTAACAATACATAAAACATTTCCAAATTACTTACTAATTCACCCGAATAAAACAAATGAGTCATGATAAATTTCATATGACTCCTCAATATGGCTTTTATTTCCCATTAATTTCTATGTATATGAATGGCATTACGAAGAAAACTACAACATTTCATTCTGGCATTGTTTTGTAAGTTGTTGAATTAAAAGTTGAAAAGTTTTAACCTTCGAGGCACCTGTAGAGTTATTATTCAAAATTCATACTGTACATAAGAGATTGTAACATTGTCGTCTCTACGGAGATAAACATTTCAAATGAAATGTAGCTTGCTGGTAACATATATTTTAAGGATATATCTGATATAAAAATTAATTTGCAAAACGTTTCTAATCTAACTCATTGCAACTAGTTCATTGATGTAATAATATAATTGAAAATAGAAAAAAAAAACTCTAATAGAAACATGTTTTAGGGACCGATTTCAGATGAGACAGATCTACTGAGAGCAAAACTATGACTTACCTCTATGAATTGCATCTGTATTTAATTTCAGCAATGAACGTTTAAAATAAAACTGTGGTTACCAACACCGTAAATAAGAGGAAATGCTTTCCAATTGGACAATAGGTTTATGTGTGCTACATGTTCATTTTATCAAAATGTTGTTTGTTTCCATCTTTTAAGAAAAGTTTATTGCGAGGTTTATGAGAGATTCATTTAAAATAATTAAACCATAAAAAATGTGTGCATTCCTTTTTATGCATTGATAGTAAGAAAATGTTTTAAAATATAAGTTCTTGCTATAGTCTTGACTTTCTTTAGAGGCAAATAGTGATGCTAAATAACAACAAGCTAGAAAAATATTTAATGTTCATAATTTAATGTGGTTTACAGTAGAAAAAAATTTAATATTAAATGAACATACTGCCATCATTAACGAAAGATAAATTCTAAATTTTATTATAGATTTGTTAACTTATGAAATTATGTAATAATTTCACATTGCTATTCTACAACTACTTTTTTTTATTTTAGAAAAGACTAAAAGAAAGAAGTATTCAAAGCTCATTGTATTTGTTTTGCTATTCAATAATGTTTGACAATATAAATTTATAACATTATTTAATTGTCTAGCACGTTAATTTCTCAGGATTGACTTATCGTATATTGGAATTTTCTGAATTCGGACTTGGCAAGTCCAGTCAATAACTTCTGAAAAACATTTTTTACAGACATAAAAATTCTGCTGTTCGAATAAGGGTGTTCTTTTTCTATCAAATAGAAGCTAGAAAAATTATTACTATGTAATTTTTTAAATTACATCAAAATCGATTTTTTGACAAATTTTCCCATTTGGCTGGAATTTCCAAGAAAAATTTCGGTAAGAATCAAAAATGTTTACAGTCAATCAAATTGTATTCATCTGAACTGCTTCCAAACCAAAATTTAGCCAAATCGGTCTGAAAATGCGCTAACTCGCTTAAAACAGCTCGAAGAGAGCTCAGAACGTGGATTTGTGATTTAAACGCATAGTTGAATATATCTTTCGAAGTAAGGTTGCAACACAAAATATTTTAATGGGCTTAATTAAGGGCGCGATTTGGTATTTAACAATATCAACATTATGGGTCTAGCACGTTAATTTCTCAGGATATTGACTTATCGTATATTGGGATTTTTGAATTTGGACTTAGTAATTCAAGTCAATAACTTCTGAAATTTTTTTTTCACAGACATACAAATGAGGCCGTTTGAATAAGGGTGTTGTTTTCTATCAAATAGAACCTAGAAAAAAATTATTTCTACGTAATTTTTTAAATTACATCAAAATCGATTTCTGCCAAATGTTTCCATTTGGCCTATATTTTTCTGAAAACATTTTAATCAGAATCAAAAATGTTTACAGCTAATCAAAGTACTCATCTGAACTGCTTCCAAACCAAAATTTAGCCAAATCAGTTGGAAAATGCGCTAACTCGCTTAATTAAACCCCTTAAAATAATTGGCGTAGCAGCCTTACATCTAAAGATATGTGCAAGTATGAGTTTAAATCACAAATCCACGTTCTGGGCGCTTTCCGAGCCGTTTTAAGCGAGTTAGCGTATTTTCAGACCGATTTGGCTCCAATTTGGTCTGAAACAGTCCAGATGAATACATTTTGATTGCCTATCAACATTTTTGATTGTGACCGAAATTTGTCCAGGAAAGTCCAGGCAAATGGGAGAATTTGGCCAAAAATCGATTTGGCCGTAATTTAGAAAATGGGAATAATTTTATTAATTAGACATGGGAATAATTTTTTTCTCGTTTCTATAGGATGTAAAACAACGCCCTTAATCGGACGGCACCATTTGCATAACCGTGAGAAATGTTTTCAGAAGTTATGGACATGTACTTACCGAGTCCAAATTGCGAAAAAGGCCAATATACCCTGATTCCATATCAGGAGAAATTAACGTGCTAGACCCATAATGCTGATGTCGTTAAATAGCAAATCACGCCCATTAAAATGTTTGGTGTAGCAGCCTTACTTCTAAAGATATGTGCAAGTATGCATTGGCATGATCAGAATCATTTAGAGTTGTAGCTGGGGTGTCAGTGTCAGTTCCATTATCGAGAGCAGAGAATTTATTGCTATGTTAGTTGGTTGGGGTTTTATGGCACAAGAGCCAGATTTGGTTATGCTGCGCAAAACAAAAGTGCTTTTTGTAAAAGTCGTATGATATTAAGAGTAAAATAATTGTCATAGGTATAAAAAGGTAAACACAAGACAATATAGAAATGGTTAAAATACTAAAAAGTCAATTTCAACATCGAAGTAAAAAAAATGAAGAAAAATCATGAACACAGCAATAAAACAGTTGTCCTCTGAACAGGATAAAATCGATAAACAAGTAATCAGAGACGCATGCAAAGGTTAAAAATTTCACATAAAAGTAAATTTGGATAAAATCCATCAGTCGAATACGATGTAAAAGACATGGTCTTGAACACCGTCATGAGAACCGTCTGATGAGAGAGAGGCGGAGTCCGACTCTGAAATGGTTGTTCTTTCAGGTGTACTTCATAAAAAAAGATTTAATAAAAACAAAATATTTAGTGGTAGGATGCAATTTTTTTAGGTGTTTTGTCTGTCTGATAGAAGAATCTTTCTGTTTTTTTGAATTTTTATCTGTTTTGGACATTGAGGGCAAATGTACTTTTGGGATGGGTTCAACTTTTGCCTTAGTTGGGATCTGCTGAGAATGAGAATCAGAGTCAGAAATAGACGGAGAAATCAAATTTGCCGACGAAGCAGAGTTCTTTGTTGGTGGTTTTGAAGCGGTAAAGGTCTTTAGAAGTTTGCCATAACGGGCATTGTTTGCCCAATAGTTAGAGTCGGTCATAGAGCTTGGCAACTGAACAAGTCGGTTTAGCTATTGAAGGTGTAATAGGAATTTGATTCTTGGTAATAGCAGCATAGGAGATGGTAGATGGTGAAGCTATTTTGCGTGCTTCATAAGATATGTTCAAAATTACTCGTATTTCCTGAATTTTCCTCTCCATCTGCCACTGAGGGCAAATTTTTGAGTTGGCGGGATGTGGTTGATGACAATTAAAACAATTTGGTTCGGAATGACAATCTGTATATGCGTGACCAGGAGAAGCACAGTTCGAACAGGTCAATTTTCCACGACAGCAATTCTTGGAGTCGCCATAGCGTTGGCAAATAAAGCATCTGATCGGATTGGGAATATACGGTCGAACAGGGCAGATTAAGTACCCGGCTTTCACTGTTTTGGGCAAGATGCAGCCACGAAACGAACGAATGACATGTTTCGTTCTGATAATATCGGAAACCTTTTTTATTTCGATTCGGCGAGCAAAAGCAACACCTTTTGTGCAGATAATCCATCCACTATTTCTTCTGTAGTGCAGTGCAAAAGGTCTGGTTCGGAATTAACACCTTGAGAATAATTTCAGATTTTATGAGCGGCAACAGTAAAGGGAAATCCAGAAACTGTTTTGCACGGAACAGCGATTTGGATTGTGGTATTACAAGTCTCAACAAGGAGATCACCAGATTTAAGTCGCCTGACGGCTTTAAGATCAGAAATTGCAGGTGAAAAGAATTTTGAATGGCGATAAGGATTTAAAATTATTGTCAGGAGTAGAAAGTTTGAAGAAACGGGCAAAGCCTGATATCCAGCTAGGTCTAGAAGTTCCGCGCTGGGGATCATAAGGACCAATATATGAAATCAACGTAGGTGAATTAAGGCCTTCACCGGGGCACGAATTTTCAGAGATAGAAATTATAAAAGGAAAAGAATCCAACATTTGGGTTCCAGATCA
>BPLR01014524.1:0-26786 GCA_021605095.1 Caerostris extrusa
CGGTCTTTAGTTCGTTGCCAAAGCTCTGCGGGAAGTAGTTTCTCTTTTAATTTCAGATTTATATTATGTGAAGTTTTATAAGTGGAAAATTCTTAGGTTTAGAGGATTTGTCAAAGTGCATGAAAGTGTGTTTGTGAAATTAGCTATGACTTTGTCTGTTGCGTCAGTGTTAATTAAATTATTTAAGTTAGAGTGTTGTAGGATGTGATTATAATTTATGCCAATCTGTGGTTACTAGGTGTGGGTTTTTGTGTGGTGATTCACTTAACGCGATGTCAAAAGTACTGGGAAGTGGTCTGAGTTTAATTCGTGTTTGACTGTCGCGGCAGTCGGAAACGGATGTTTTTTATAGAGTGCGAAATCAATGATTGTGTTGTTCGCAGGATTTTTAGAATTTAAGTGTGTGTATTCTGTCGGCGCGATGAGTTTAGTGTTGTGTTTGCTGTCTATGTACTTTTTTTAAAGTATTACCTCTGGCAAGGTTATGAGAGTTATACCAAGAGGTGTGTCTCTCGCGTTGAAGTCACCTGCGACGATGACGTGCGGCTGTATGTTAAGTAATTTTCAAGGTCGTTAATCGGAAAATTATTTTGGTTTTTTGCAATAAGTAGAGGCGAACGCGATTTTGGTGTTGTCGGTGACTTGAAGATTTATAATGGTGGCTTCGATTCCAGTCATTTGCGGAGTCGGGAGTTGATAATGGATTAGCGAGTTTTTGACGTATATACAAGTACCTCCGGAAGAACGTAAATTTGTGAAGTTTATCCTGTCATTTTATAAAGAGTGAAATTTGGAATATTGGGCTCACGTCCCGGTTGTAGGCAGGTTTCCTGGATTAAAAATAGGTCTAAATCGTGATCAGAAACAAAATCAATTACTTCGTTAATGTGTCTAAGTAAACCGTTTGAGTTCCATGAACCAAACCGCAGAGAATACAGGTTAATAACGCGTGGGGAGAAGAGTTTAAAGCCCGTATCTCCTGGAATATTCTTGGAGGATCTTGGCTCCTTTGAGATGAGGGGGTTGGTTAAAGCTTCTAGCTCTGGTATAAGATCTATGACTACGGTGAAAATACCGTCTGCGTTTAGCTATTGTCTCTGGCGAGTCTTAGCAGGATAGTTAAGAATTCGTAAGATGACTCATCTAACGGATTGTTGCGGTTTGCGGCGGGTGGCGCTTGCGGCCTTGGGCAGTTATTAGTTGCGGCAGCATACGAAAAGTCGGGTGTTCTGCTCGGTGGTGGAAGTGGCTGAATCCTGGGTGGTGGAGCTTTTGTAGCTCGGGGGATTGCTTGCTTTAATTGATTTGGTTTGCTCGTTGTTGGAGCAGAATTAAAATTTGTAGACTGATTAGGGTTCTTTTTGAGGGAACCTTGGGCATGAGCGCCAGTTCGCAGAGTGGTCCCCGGAGCAATTTGCACACTTTAGCGGGTCTTCTGGTTTTCGATCGCAATCTTTTGCGTCGTGATTTTTGCGCATTTGACACACCTTTTTAGGAAGGTGGCAACCATTGCTATTGTGGAAGAAACCCTGGCAACGATAGCATTGTGGGATACGGTTTCTTCCATGGTACCTTTCTATGCTTATTTTTGCGCCTAGCAGAGATGTTTCACTATATATCATTTCAACTTCAGAATTGTTCTGAAGTTGAACGTAGAAAAGCGGCATGGGGACGTTTAGATTTTTTCAGTTGCGTGATGTTAGAATTTTGTATGTGCTGCTCAGGTTACTGAGAGCGGAGGCAATTAAATTTGGGTCCGTGCAGGAAGGGAACCCTCTGATTAAAATTTTGATTGGTTTTTCTGATTTTAGCGAAAAACATTTAAAGTCGAAACCCTGATCAATTAGGAATCGTTTGAGCTTCATGTGCTCTTGGTCGGTCTGTACCGTGAGTTTGAAAAAAGTGGTCACGTGACATGACCGCGGTCATACTAGGGGCTTCCTGTCGGATTAATGTTAGCATGGAATGCCAATCAGGCCTAGTTTTAACGAAGAATGGAGGAATTCTGGGGTACTGTGTGCAAATTGCTCGCGGTTTCCTTCATCAGCCACTTCCGGGTGTGAGTTAGTGGGAATAGAGAAACGGTTGTATCTATATTTACCGGAGCAGGATTGGAGGTGGCGGTGGTGCCTTTTTGAACGACGTCTGCCGGGCGTGATGAAGCCCTCGTCGTCAACTGTCATAGTAGTTTCCCTCTTTGCTGAGGAATCCCTTGGGGTGGTGGTTTGGAGTTGGCGGCGGCGGCAACTGAAGCGGCGGCCTTCTCCTGGTCGGCATTTAACCTTTCCAGATGTGATGCGAAGCTCATCTAGAGCTTTTTGATTGGGGGCAGCTTGCCATAGAGCACATTTAGGTGGGTGCAGATGGCCTGCATCTCAGTCTTTTGATTAGCGATCTGGGTGGCAATCGATAACCTTCATTGCCTTTGGTACAGTGGGTAATCTGGAGCCAGATGGTCAATGCTATTTTTAAAGCCATGAAACGGTTTTTAACGCTTCATAGTTGTCGGCGATGAAAGTTCCGTCAATAACGGTGTCACTGGGGGTGTCCCCAGCAGGTGGACATCTGTAGTCTCAGCGAGACTGTTGGTTGTTTGTGAGAGCGAAATCTGGGGAATCATATTTCTTCCCACCGGAGGAGTTACCGTCCGTTTTAGCATTTCGTTATCGCCACGGCCAGACATTGCAAAATCGTTTTTGTGTGTGAATTTTCGGCCAGGGACCAGTTGTCGATGCCACGTGACTGATTGTACAAACGTAAAAAAACCCCAATGTTTTGATCGCTGATTGAGAATTATGCTGAACAAGTCCCCAAGATCTGAAAGGTAAAAAGGTAAAAGACCCACAAAAAAGGCCCACAGAACCTGTGATTTAATTTTTGATTTTATATTTTTTATTTGGTTTTCAATCTTTTGTTTGGTTTTTATTTTTAACTTTTTGTTTGGTTTTCGATTTTTATACTTTTTTTTGGTTTTTCATTTTTATAATTTTTATTTTTATAATTTTTATATTTTCCTTTTATTTTTAAAAAAAAAAACGGGGAAAAAAGCGAACGAAAAATAGAAACCTAATTTAATTACTAGTCGGAAAGTTATGATTGAATTTAAAGCACAACGTAGCAATAAAAAGGGAATAGAAAAGGAACAGAGATATGAACAACCTGCGCAAAGTCCGAATCTTTACCTCTGCGCCAGTTCGAATTAATTTTACAATTAGTTTTTAAGCCAAAAGTAATCGTCAGATACGCATTGAGATAACTTCTCATTGAGCAAGGCTCACTCCATTACCTGAACTCGCTTGCGCTTGTTCAGATTAACAGCCATGGTGTTTCTTAAGTTTAGGAAAACACTCATAGGAGACATCGTAGACTGCCCGTGGTCTTTTTGGGAACTTTTCACCCCAGGGTGATAGGTTGGCAGTCGACGGATTAACTCATTGCTTATCTGAGGACATTTTTCAAGAAAATTCTTTGAAATTTTGATTATATAATTAGGAATAGGTTCGACGTCTAGATCTCTATGAATGATCTTACGACGAACGAACCATGGTGCGTCAGCAATCATAGCCAGGTGTTTATTTTGGAAAACCTGGAGTTTCTTTATATTTGTCAGTGAGGTAGAGGCCCAGATAGGACTACCATAAACCAGGATAGGTCTAATGATAGACTTGTAGAGCAGGAGCTTGTGTTTGATCGCAAGCCTACTCTTTCGAGAAATTAGGCAGTGGAGTTTAATACTCGCACCAGATTGCTTTAGCAACTGTATTCTTAATATGGGAATTGAATGATAATTTTGGGTCTAGAAACAACCCCAGGTATCTATATTCAGTTACCCAGGGGACGGGCTGGCCAAAAGAGTGATACTCCCTAATGGAGAAAACGCGATCTTCCGAGTAAATAGCATACAGGCAGATTTCGTGGCTTTGACTTTAATTTTCCAGGTGGTTAACCATTTTTCTAAATTATAAACAGAATATTGTAAGTCTTTAACAGCAAGCTGAGGTGACTGATGAGAAGACAAATACCGGGTAATTTCGCGATGCTGATCTGAGTCAGCCGGGAAAATTTTAATGTGTTCCCCCGCAAGTGTAATGCGAATTTTGTTCTCAAAGTTTTTACCAATGTCGGCAACAACCGTCTTTAAATTGCCGCAGTTGCGGACCATAATTGGTTGCAGCTTGGGCTCTGGGGGGTGGGGAAACTCCTGCTCTCCATCGTCAGTCTCATCCACTGTGAGCTGATCAAAAACATTGTTAACATTAAGAGCAACATTTACAGGTTTAACAGTTTGAAATTTAACTTTAGCAGTTTGTTTCTTGGTTGGCAGAAGAAAATCATCCGCTTGCGCAGTGCGCTTAGTTTTACCATTAATAACCTTCACTTTAGGAGAACAGTGCCTGCTGCAGTTAACTAAAGGGCAGAGACCAAGATCACTTACCCTTTCTAAAGCTGCCTTGTATTCTGTCTCCGCCTTCGTGAAGGCGATCTTTGTCATCTTAGCTGTCGACATCTTGTCCAGAAGGTCTTGATCAGCAATGATATTTGCGACTTTGACGAATCCAATCGCCGCGTCATATCTGGTTTTTTGATGTGCTGCTTCCTTTTCAGCCTGCAGAAGTTGTTGGCAGTGCTGCGCCTCAGTGGCAATAGGTGATGCCGTAGTCAATTTCAAGTCTTTTGCATTTCCGTAGTCGTCATCGTCATGGTAACACTTCCCGGGGTCGCAGGTACTTGGCGAGAGCCCTTATGAGGGCTTTTCCCTGCCGCGTCAACACATCCGTCATCATCAACTTCCATCTTCCCCAATACATGAACAACAAAAATCAAGAGAAAAACAACAAATAATACTGCTCAACCAACTGGTCTGTGTGTCCGGAGAGGTTTGAGCGTCTCTCGGAATATCATTAATATAAATGTTGAAAAGGGCGGGCGCTAGGAGGGACTCTTGAGGAACTCCCCCTTGTATTGGTCTGGTTGAGGAAGTAACTCCATCTACTCTGACTAAGAAATCTCGGGCTTGTAGGTAAGAGCAAAGAATCTTAACAATTTGGGGTGAAAAATCAAGTCGCATGAGCTTGAATAATAAGCCATTATGCCAAATTTTTATCAAAGGCCTTAGCTACGTCCAAAAATAATATTCCCGTAGATTTGCATTCGTTATAGCCGTCATGAATCAGTTCTGTCAACCTAAGTAATTGGTGACAGGTTCCTAATTGCCTTCTGAAACCAAATTGTTCAGGAACGATTATGCCGTGGAGATCGCGATGTTGATTCAGGCGTTTAAGTAACGCAGATTCGAATATTTTGCTCAAGCTACTGAGTAGTGAGATAGGACGGTAATTTTGAGGGTAAGCCAAATTAGCATTTGGCTTAGGAAGGGGGCATACTACGGCAGTCTTCCAGCAAGCTGGGAAACGACAGATCCTAAGTAGAAAGTTAAAAAGAATGGTGAATAAATTTAATAGGAGTGGACTTTAACATGAGATTATTAATAAGATCCAGACCAGGGGTTTTATTGTTCTTAAATTTTCTGATAATTTCCCAGACATCTTTAGGAGTAATTAAATCTAAATTGTTAACATGTGGTTTTGTAAGAATATGTGACTGTAGAGTTGACGTGTTCGAAGAAATTTCTATCTTCAACATCGTGATTGAGTTCAAATTGAGATTTGAGACTGTCTGCGAGCAGTACCGCTTTGTCTTCTGGGGAATAAGCTGCTCGGCCGTTGGCACCCTGCAAGGGCAGAATGTTGTGATATTGTTTGCGTAGGAGGGAACATTTCTTCCAAAGTGATGTGGACTCAGGCGTCAGGGCCTCTATGTCGTCTTGCCAGCGTTGCTGTGTAAAGACAGTAATGGCTTCTCTAATATCAATTAGAGAGCGGTAATATTGTCTTAGGAACTCAGGATCTCTCGTCTTTTGCCACCTACGACGGTAATAATTTCTAAGCTTGATGTTATCTTTAATATGATGTGGGAATCTAATCGGTGGAGGTTTGAATTTAGGATTAGAACTTTCCTGCAGACATGTGACGTAAATATTACTCTTAGTTCAGCTATTCTCTCATCTGCATCAGTTTTGGTAATTATTTTAAAGCTTGGGAGTTTTTACTATCCATCACATGTCTGAAGTTCTCCCAATTAGGATTTAATTGATTAGGAACTTTCAGTGATTCAGGGCTGGTATCAAGGGTTAAGATAACGGGGAGGTGGTCAGAATCTAAATCTGTAAGCACCTCAATATCGTAATTAAAGGGGATTACTTTAAAGAAGGCAAGATCAGTACATTACCTCGATGGTTATTGTTTCTAATGTCGATTCTAGTAACTTTAAGGGGGAACAACTTTCACGGCCCTTTGACTTTGGAGGAAACGATTTAGGTTAAACCCATATCTATTTGAGTGTCCAAAGTTCCAAGAGGAGTGAAGAGCGTTGAAATCACCAGCGAGAATCACATTGTTTCCCATTTTTAGAAGTTTATTAAAATCCTCCACCGGGAAACCACCTGGAAGGCTAGGCTTAACATAAGTGGAAACAATTTTAATTGAAGGGTAATTACTAATTTTAATTTCAATGACTGTAGCATCGATGTGGTCAAGATTGGGAGTAGGAAGGCTATGCTGATTAATACTATTTTTGATGTAGATACCTGTTCCGCCACTTACTCGGGTAGGAAGCTGGTTGGATCTATCAGTACGATAGAACCGGTAATTAGCGATCAAGGGTTATAACCAGGAGGCAAATTTGTCTCCTGAACCAAAAATATATCAAGATTCTGCTCTGCTGGAACTCCCTAACCTCGTGAATTTTGGAACGTAAAGAATTAGCGTTCCAGAAACCAGTGAAAGAGACCCAGACCCGAAGCGAGTTAAGCCGTGAGGAACTGACTTTCTGAAAAGACATTAGTATACGCCTCAAAGAGGTGATACGTCATGTCGAATCTGTTTTGAGAATTCCTCATTTTGTCTTTTGCTACCCAAAGGCTCCCAATATAATTTGACCGTGAGATGGATTGTCTCTTACGAGATCCATGAAACACTGAAAAATCTCCGTTAACGAACACTCCGTAGAAGCCGTAACTGGTGCGGAGCTATTTGTGGTAGCAGCAGGCAGCGGCTCCCTAACTATGATTGGCTGGGGGCGGGGCCTACTGACTTTTCTTCGTTCCCCTGGCGGAGAATTTGTTCAAAACCATAGCAGGTTGAACGTTCCGACTGGTAAAGGTCGCTGGCTGCGTCCTGGTGGAAACCTTTGTATAGGTTTGGATGAGGTGGTGGGTTTGATATTTTTGGGGTTTTAGTTGTTTTTTCGCTCCAGATTTTTGAGCGGGCTTAGGCATACAGGGGCGTCCGCGGCAGTTCGCGGGGTGTGCTCCTCCACAATTTGCACATTTGAGTGGCTAGTCCAACGGTAAAGTACATTCCTTAGCCCTATGGGGCCAGCACACTTGACACAACGTGTTGGAAGACGGCATACTTCCGACGAGTGGAAGTATCCCTGACAATTCCAACAAACAGATGGGCCCGGTTGCCCTCTGTAGCTCTCAACACTTACTCTGGGACCGACAAGAGTAGAGAAGCTGTATATCTCCTCTGTTTTCGAGGATGGAGATAAGTGAGCATAAAGTAGGGGCATAGGTTCCCTGGTACGAAATTTGGACATCCGAGCTAGTTTTATAAGGGGAATTCCATAGCTCGGAGTTCGGTCTCTATATCCTCAACGGGAGTGTGACCAGGGAGACCTCGGATCACGACTTTAATAGGTCGGTCCTGTTGTAGCATTAAAGACTTGAAAGGCGTCCCGTCGCTTTCAAGAATTTGAGCCAGATTCCTATATTCAGTCTCATTGTCGACCGTAATTCATAAGAATTGGCCAGACAATTTGGCCTGGATACTGGGAATCTGCACGCGCAGTTGATTCGGGTATTCCACCACTCGCGCTTCGCCGACACAAAGAATGTTGGGATTTTGTTTACCCTCTTAAATTGTGGAGGAGCCACTGTTTGGTCGGCAGCCAACGTTTTGTTAGGGGGCCAGTAGGGGCAACTAAAGATAACGCAGCCATAGTTACCCTTTTCCTTTCCTTCTTTGAAGTAACGGTTGTGAACCCATCATCAGAGTTAGGAGAGGCGGGTGCCTTCCTCTTTGGAGTTGGCACAGTGCTTTGCTGTTGTTGAGGCAAAGCTGGGGTGGGAAGTGGTGACGGCAGCGGCAGCTGCTGCTGGGCTTCAGCTGCTAGCTGTGCTTCAGCCGCGCTTTGGTCGCGGAGCTCCTTGGCCTTTTAAGCTCGGCCAGATCCTTCTTGGTCGGTAGGTGTGAGGCAGGCACGCCGGTGTATGTGCGATGGCACGTATGCGGCAGGAGCACTCTTCAATGGTAAGGGAGGCTTTCTCCCACGTGGGCGACCGGATGTTTGTTGCGGCGCTCTGGTGCTTCTGTACTTTCAGCATTAATGCTGCTGCCTCCGTCATCAGCATTTCAAAGTAGAGAATATGATCTGGTGAGGAGTCACAAAGGCGGTGAGGTGCCGGGTGATTAAACAGGAACTCAGTGTTGCTGAGCTGTTCAGCAGTGACTGTTTGAGTCGTGTCCATATCCGTATCAGCTTGTGGTGGAATGCCCTGTTCATGCATGGGCGGACTCTCAGGTGAAGTCGCTTCAACGGTCGGCAGGCCGGAAGAAGACTGGCTCATCTTGGTGGAAAGAAAAATTTTTAATTTAAAAAAATTAAAAAAGCTAATTTTGTTAAATCAAATTGGATTCAACCTGAAGTGTAAAAACTTCCTCAGCTTGAGGCGCAAAATCCGTTCGCAATCTGCGAAAAACCAACTAAGTCACGAGCGAGTGAGGACACGACTGTTCCCTACGAAGTCTCAAACTGAATCAAAATAACTGGGAAAATCAAAAATAATGGGAAAAAATCAAATAACTGGGAAAAAACCAGACACTGAAATATCTCCGGCAGTGAACATTCAGAGTTGTAAACAGAGTTGTGTTGGCAGCACGGATCACCTCTATGGGTTGGGGTTGGGTGGAAATTTCAGCTTCTTTAGCTAGGATCTCCAGGTCCTTTGCTTTACGCATTTCGTTAAGCTCCTTTTGATGGTAGGAGGGAGGCAGGAACTCCGGTAAACGTGCAGATGGCGCGGATGCGCTTACTGCATTCCTCGATGTGTAGGGAGTTTGTTTCCCATGTTGGGGACCGCACATTTTGAGCAGCACTGGAAAATTTATGGATCCTGTCCATTAGTGTGGCCGCCTCTTTGAGCAACTCTTCAAGAAGAGGTAATGCTCAAGAGTTGGCTCGAAACTCTTTGGAGGCAGGGTTCTTGATCAGGTATTCGTTTTTGCTAGGTCCTCTTTGGAGACACTAGCGGAGGTGTCCATTTCAGCCATCGAAAGTCGATCTGGTCAATGCCAATGCCTTGCTCGTTGCTTGCTAGAATTTTTAAAATTTGCAACATTAATCTTATTACCCTTAAGTTGTTTAATTGCCCGCCAGATGGAGCCATCAGCTGGATCAAGAGTTTGTAATCGATTAGTCAGGAATTTTGAATTCAGTAATTGTTTTCAGAAACTTGCTCTGCCCTATTAAAATTGGTTTTGGAGATAGGATCTCTGTAAATTTGCCACGTTTTCCGTGCTTTATTTCTGTCAATTGAGAGTTTCTTAATGTGATTAGGCATGAAATTGATATTATTATTTTTGATGGGCTTAGAAGAGTTAGTATAAGCATTATGAATATTTTTAGTTAAGCGATTAACTTCTGCATCAATAGCAAGAGGAGAATCAAGGTCTAATTTATCTGGAGGGTTAGAGAGAATCTGATAAAATTTTAAGCAATTGGTAGAGACGTTACGAGTGGGATTAAGAGTTTCATACGTGATAGCAAAGTTTAACATTACTGGATTGTGGTCTGAAGAAAGCTCAGAAAGAGATCAATTGTAAGAGAACAGGAAAATTATTAAGTATGGTTAAGTCAATAGTAGAGGAAGAGATGTTATTTATCCTTCTGGGAGTGGGAGAAGCAAAGATTTCCAAGCTTGTTTGCATGGCAGAAGTTTACAAGTGCAGTGCCCGTGGTGTTATCACGATGGCACCTCCAGGAGGTGTGATGCGCATTGAAGTCACCACAAAGGATTGAGGAGTTAGTAATTTTTAGAATGGTGGAAAGATCATTAAGCAGATTGGGTTGACTTATTTTACAAGGATCATAAATAGAGGCTATTGAAAGATTACTAAAATGCGGGGGTATTTATAGTGAGTACAGTTGCTTGCAAATCAGTTAAGTTATTGGGAGAAACATTGCGATGATTGATGCTATTTTTGATGAGAATTGCTGTACCTCCACGAGGTCTGGGAGTTTGATTACCATCATTTCTATATAACAAATGGTTAGGAATATAAATATTTCGATTAGTGGGGAGGTGGGTTTCTTGGATTAATATTAGATCAGGATTATGTGTTATTAGTAAAATTAATTAAGTCATACATTTTAGACATGATACCATTTGCATTCAGTAACATATTTTTAAAGGTAACCAGCACAACCATTAATTCGTGGAGTTAGAATTTTCAATACAAGCAAGCAATACTTGCAGCTTGTCTAAGGGATTATTAGCATTTCTCAGCTTATCATAGATATTACTCAGACCTCCAAACATATTGAAGACATTTTCATTTCAGTTAGTACATAAAAAGCATTTTAGTAGTATCATTTAAGTTATCATCATTATTAATATTATTATTATTTTTGTTGTGCAGAATTTCCGCAGTGGAGAGCACTGCTGGGGTTTGTTTCGGGGTCCCTACAATAAACTTGCAAAAGAGACACCCTCGGTTATATTTCTCGCGGTGAACGACCTTTTAGGCGTATCTTTAATTCTATTGGCCGGGAGGCTCGGCTTGGAAATTTGGGACATTCTCTCCATGCGGCGAGGTGCCCTCTCTGTTGGCAATTAATGCAGTGCGGATTTTTCTAACCGTCCCTTTATTTGGACAATTACTGATATAGTGATCGCCTATACATTTTAAGCATCTTTTTATAACTGCAGTTATTAGCTGCATGATTAAAAAGTTGCAGGCAAAAATTGGGTGGCACCTGGCTTTCTGTTAAACTTCTCACACGTACTTGGTAGTAAAAGAAGGCGCTTTATCTCGTATATTTTGGCGTTTTCATCGCACTTTTTGTACGATTTGCCACACCGGGATTGGCGCTGCCACGTTTTAAAGGTTTGTTAGTTGCCTAACACTGTCGACTTTGGAGCGGCGTCTCGCAGTCCCTGTTCGATTTCCTCAAAGGTATAAAGGGGGAATTCCTTTTTCAAGCACAGCTTTAAGCGGCTGACTTTTGGGAGTGATCACAAAGTACTCAGTTGAGTTTCATTAAAAGGTACCTCGTGATTGCCTTATGGTTTGTCAATGTCCTTAGGGAAGATCTTTAGATGCTCCCCAGCTATTTTTATACGGATGCATCCTTAAATTTGAGGCTAATTTCAGCAACTTTATCTTTAAGATTGCTGGCATATTTCACCATTATGGGTGGAAGCTTAGGTTCAGAGGTTGCAATGTCAACTCCAGCAGAGCTCTCATCAACATTGAGATTCGAAAATTTATTTTCTAAATTAAAAGCCTTGGCTTTTACATCAATTTAACACTGACCCTTGCAGTATGCTTTTTGGAGGGCAGTTGAAATCCCATCATCATTACTGGAACTGTTAGCAGTTCTCTTAAGTTTCTTAAAATTTACTTTGGCACTACTGTGCCTAAAAGCAATTATCAGGGGACAAAAACCAAGCTCACTTACCTGGCGATCTTCCTCCTGCAGTTGACGTTCAGAGTCCTGCCATTGTCGGTGAATCTCCATAAACATCTCTCTTTCATGTGCCCAGCATCAAATAGCAGATTTGCCTGGGTGGTCAATATCTTGGATGCAAGTGCAAAGTGCAAAGTTGTGTGAATTATCGGACCGGGGAATATCCCCACACTCCAGTTAAAATTATAAAAAATTAAGCTGCGTAATAAGGAAATACAAAAGTTTAAAAACCCATTAAGAAAATACTCAGTGTTTTACTATAAAACTTAGAAGGATAGAATTTAAAAATTAAGTTTAATCTTTGCACAGTGCATAATAGTCAGTCCTTGGTTATCGGTGCTCCTTGGCCCCCATAGAGCCTAAAACACCTGTCTTGTTGAGATGAAGGACATTGGATGATATATACATGATATGTGAGCATTACAGGTTAAGTGAGCAAGAATTTAAGTCCCCAAAATAAAATTAGTTAGATTACAGTTAAGTTAAAAAGTAAACAAATAACAATTAAAATTTAAAGAAAATAAAACAAAAAGTTAAACACAAATAAAAATATTAAACACTATTTGAAAGATTAAATACTACGAAATGTGGAACCGCTGCTAGAAATGATGATTAAAGAATCAGGCCAGGGTCGAACTCACTACCTAAGGCAGCAAGAACAACACACATGACAACCAAATCCAGTTCGTCTAGGACGATTGAAGTTTGTTAAGAACAGCCCGAGGGCGTTTAGCATTTTCCGGCAGAGTGAAATCGTATCTCGGAAGATTACGTATTTCATCGTTCGGAATATATTCAAGACTTGCATAAAAATTGCTGGCAAGTTGAACATAAAATTTTGAATAGAGGGGAGGTCAAGACAGTGACGAATGTCATCATTTCTAAAGTACCATGGAGAGTTGGTGATCATTCTAAGCAGTTTATTTTCAAGTCTATTAATATAATTAATATGGTACTTTGCAGCAGAACCCAAACCGGGCAAGCATAAGTAATAATGGGCCGCATATAGTACATGTAAATTATGAGTTTATTTTCAGTGAGAGGGGGAATTTTTGTTAATATACGGGTAAAGCATGCGTAAACAAATATTACATTTAGTTTTAATATGGTTAATATGTCTAGTATAGGTTAGTTTACTATCAAGATAAACTCCCAGATATTTAGCATTTTTAGTCCAGTTGATTAATTGATTAAATAAGTAAAGGTTAGGAGGGTTAACTTTTTTCCTCGTGAAGAGTACAGCCTCTGTTTTGTCAACATTGATTTTAATTTTCCACCTGTTGAGCCAAGTTTCGAGAATTTTAAAATAATTAGTGTATATGTTTTGTAGTTGCTGCGTGCTATTAGCCTTTGCGACAATAGCTGTGTCGTCAGCGTAGATACCAAGTTGAATATTATTGCATTGCGGAATATCATTGATATACAGATTAAAAAGAATTGGTCCAATGAGTGACCCCTGGGGTACTCCGGCGTTGATGGTTCTATTGGAAGAGAGTGAGTTATTATCTTTGACCGCAAATGATCTATTATGCAGATAAGATTTAATGAGCAGGGTGAGATAATTAGGAAAATGGTAGGCAGTTAACTTGTGAATGAGTCCATTGATCCAAACCCTGTCAAAAGCTTTGGCTACATCTAGAAATACTACCCCAGTAAGAGTTTTATTACAGAGACCTTCAGAGATCAATTCAGTTATTCTAAGGAGTTGATGGGTGGTACTTAGCTTAGAGGTAAATCCAAATTGCTGGGGAATCATTATAGAATTGTTAGAAAGGTGCTTCTTAATTTTCTTAAGGATTACATATTCAGTTAGCTTGCTTAAGGTAGATAGTAGAGAAATTGGTCTATAATTAACTGGATCAGAGGGATCCTTTCCTGGTTTGAGAATGGGTAAAACAATTGCTTTTTTCCAGGAAAGGGGAAAAATAAGAAAGTTTAATGATAGCATTAATAATTTTTGCAATACGATAAATTATGATAAAGGGAAGATTCTTAAGCATTTTATTGGTAATGTTGTCTGCACCAGGTGCTTTATTAATTTTAAGCTTATTTATATATTCGTAGAGTAAAGAGATTTTAGTAAAGACAATTTTATTAGTACTACAAATAGAATTTAAGGAGTGAATAGTCTTATTGGCATTATCAGTGGTTAGTTGGTTAAAGACATTATTTTCTTGAAATTGATTCTGAAGGCTGTTCGCGAGCAGATTAGCTTTGTCATTATCATTAGAAATTACATCAGCATTAGAATTTTTAAAATTAGCAACATTAATCTTATTACCCTTAAGTTGTTTGATTGCCCGCCAGATGGAGCCATCAGCTGGATCAAGAGTTTGTAATCGATTAGTCCAGGAATTTTGTGTGAATTCAGTAATAGCTTTTCGAAACTTGGCCTGTGCCCTGTTATAAATGATTTTGGAGATAGGATCTCTGTAAATTTGCCATGTTTTCCGTGCTTTGTTTCTGTCTATGGAGAGATTCTTAATGTGATTAGGCATGAAATTAATATTACTATTTTTGATAGGCTTAGAAGAGTTAGTATATGCATTATGAATTATGTTAGTTAAGCGATTAACCTCTGCATCAATAGCAAGAGGAGAATCAAGATCTAATTTATCTGGAGGAGGGTTAGAGAGAATCTTATTAAATTTTAACCAATTGGTAGAGACATTACGTGTGAGTTTAAGTTTCTTACGTGATAGCGAAGTTTAACATTACTGGATTGTGGTCTGATGAGAGCTCTGAAAGAGATTCAATTGTAAGAGAAGCAGGAAAATTATTAAGAAGGGTTAATTCAATAGTAGAGGAAGAGATGTTATTAATCCTTGTGGGAGTGGGCGGAGCAAAGATTTCCAAGCCAGATTGCATGGCGAAATTTACAAGTGCAGTGCCCGCGGTATTACCACGATGACACCTCCAGGAGGTGTGATGCGTATTGAAGTCACCACAAAGGATTGAAGAGTTATTAATTTTTAGTATGGAGGAAAGATCATTAAGCAGATTGGGTTGACTTATTTTACAAGGAACATAAATAGAGGCTATTGAAAGATTACTAAAGTGCGGGGTATTTATAGTGAGTACAGTTGCTTGCAAATCAGTTAAGTTATTGGGAGAAACATTGCGATGATTGATGCTATTTTTGATGAGAATTGCTGTACCTCCACGAGTCCGAAGTGAGTTAGGTCGTGAGGAACTGACTTTCGGAAAAGACATTAGTATACGCCTCAAAGAGGTGATACGTCATGTCGAATCTGTTTTGACAATTCCTCATTTTGTCTTTTTTCCTAGCCCAAATGCTCGCAATATAATTTGACCGTGAGTTGGTGTCTCTTACGAGATCCATCAAACACTGAAAAATCTCCGTTAACGAACACTCCGAAGAGGCCGTGACGGGTGCGGAGCTATTTGTGGTAGCAGCAGGCAGCGGCTCCTAACTATGATTGTCCCCTGTACAGGCAACTGCCAACTAGCGTACCGATTACGGAGTACCAGCTGGGGAAATACCCCTTAAACCTCCTCATCTTAATTAATAAATATGCTTTAAATTTTAATTGGCTGCTTAATTAGGTTAATATGGATAATAAGATAATATTTCTAAAAATTCAAATTAAATGGTACTCAAAAAAAAAAGATAAAAATACTAATAATAAATAAAAGTAAGATACAAAATAAATGAAATTAAAGTTAAATTTAAATTCAGTACAATTAGTGACCAGTTGTCGATGCCAAAATATTTAAAAATAAACAGAGTTATAATAGCTCTTTGAACCAAGTGAACAGGGATTACGCTGAACGGTGAGAGCAGTTGTAGGTTGATGGTGAAAAGTAAATGATTAGTCCACACAAAAAAAAAAAGGCCACAATCAGAACCGTATTTTTATATTTTCATATTATATTTTTATTTTTATTTTATTTGGATTTTCTTCCATCCTTTTATTTTCCTAACAAAAAAAGGGGTAAAAAAAGCGTACAATGAAAACCTAACTATTCACTAGCCGTTAAGAAAGGATTGAGGTGCACATCGTAGCAAAAATATAAAAATAGTGAATTGAGCCGAGTGCCGGATTCGAACCCTTACCTTACGGTCAGGAGTCCGTCACCTTACCCTTGCGTCAATTCGTTTTTGTTTACAAAATAGAGCCGCGAAACTTCTAAAGCCAAACGACTCCTCAGATACACAGTGAGTTAACTAGTCTCAGTGGACGTAAAATTTATGATGTTAAATCACTCCGTTACCTGAACTCGTGGTCGCTTGTTCAGGATAACAGCCATGATGTCTCTTAACTCAAGTGAAACAATCATATGAGACGTCATAAACAGCCCTTGGGCGTTTCTGCGAACTTTTCACCCCAGGGTGATAGATCGGCGGATGACGGATTAACTCATTGCTAATCTGAGGACATTTTTCAAGAAAATTCTTTGAAATTTTGATTAGATAATTTGGAATAGGTTCGACGTCTAGATCTCTATGGATGATCTTTCGACGAACGAACCATGGCACATCAGCAATCATAGCCAGGTGTTTATTCTGAAACACCTGAAGTCTCTTGATATTGGTGAGGGAAGTGGAGGCCCAAATCGGGCTACCATAAACCAGAATAGGTCTAATGATAGACTTATAGAGCAGGAGCTTGTGTTTGATCGCAAGCCTACTTTCTTTCGAGAAATTAGGCAGTGGAGTTTAATACTCGCACCAGTTGTTTTGGCAACTGCATTCTTAATATGGGAATTGAATGATAATTTTGGGTCTAGAAACAACCCCAGGTATCTATATTCAGTTACCCAGGGGACGGGTTGGCCAAAAAGTGATACTCCCTAATGGAGAAATAGAACGCTTCCGAGTAAATAGCATACAGGCTGATTTGGTTGCATTTACTTTTATTTTCCAGGTGGTTAGCCATTTTTCAAGTTTGTAAACATAAAATTGAAGGTCTTTAACAGCAAGCTGTGGTGCTTTGTTTTGTGTAGCAATTGCTGTGTCATCAGCATAACAAAAATAGTTTCGTCTGACAATCCCTCGGAATGTCATTAATGTAAATATTGAACAACGCGGGCGCTAATAACCCCTGTGGTACACCCCTTCTATTGGGCTGGGTGAGGGAAGTAACTCCACCTACTCTAACTAGAAAACTCGGGCTTGTAGGTAAGAGCAAAGAATCTTAATGATTTGGGGAGAAAAATCAAGTCGCATGAGCTTGACTGGCAACTGGCAACTGGCGTACCGATTACGGAGTACCAACTGGGAAATACCCCTTAAACCGTCCTCATCTTAATTAATAAATATGCTTTAAATTTTAATTGGCTGCTTAATTAGGTTAGTATGGATAATAAGATAATATTTCTAAAAAATTCAAGTTAAATGGTACTCAAAAAAAAAAAAAAGATAAAAATACTAATAATAAATAAAAGTAAGATACAAAATAAATGAAATTAAAGTTAAATTTAAATTCAGTACAATTAGGGGCCAGTTGTCGATGCCAAAATATTAAAAAGTAAACAGAGTTATAAAAACTCATTAAACCAGGTGAACAGGGATTATGCTGAACGGTGAGAGCAGTTGTAGGCTGATGCTGAAAACGGTGGAGGTTTAAATTTAGTGGCAGAACTTTCCTGCAGGCATGTGACGTAGATTTCATTTAATTCTTGGATTCTATTTTCTGCATCAGCAGGTGATCTTAAAAAGATAAAACTAGGAAGGCTTTTATTATTCATCACATGCCTGAAGTTCTCCCAATTAGTATTTAATTGACTCGGAACTTTCAGTGATTCAGGCTGGTATCTAAGGATAGAACAACGGGTAGGTGGTCAGAATCTAAATCTGTTAACACCTCAATATCATAATTAAAGGGGATATATTTAAAAATGCAAGATCGAGCACATTACCTCGATGATTATTTCTAAAGTCAATTCTAGTAACTTTAAGGGGGGACAACTTTCATTCCCCTTTGACTTTGGATAAAACGATTCAGTGTAAAACCATATCGATTAGAATGTCCAAAGTTCCAAGCGGAGTGAAGAGCGTTAAAATCGCCAGCGAGAATCACATTGTTTCCGGTTTTGGTAAGCTTATTGAAGTCCTCCACCGGGAACGTTAGGCTTGATATAAACTGAAATAATTTTGATAGCTGGAAAATAATTAATTTTAACTTCTATAATGGTAGCATCTATAAAGTCTAGTTCTGGAGTTGGAATATGATGATGGTTAATACTGCTTTTAATATAAATGCCTGTACCGCCACTTACTCGTGCAGGATTTTGTTTCGCTCTATCTGTACGATAGAACCTGTAATTTGCGATCAAGGGTTATAACCAGGAGACAGTTTTGTCTCCTGAACCAAAATTACGTCAAGGTTCTGCTCATCTAAGAACTCCCTAACCTCGTGAATTTTGGGCCGCAAAGAATTTGCGTTCCAGAAGCCTATGGTAAGAGACTCAGGTCCAAGAGAGTTAAGCCGTACAGAACTCACTAGTAGAAATAACATGAGTGTACGCCTCAAAGAGGTGATAACTCATGTCAAATTTATTTTGCGAACTCCGCATTTTGTCTTTAGCTAAGCCAAAAGCCTGCAGTATAATATGACTGTGAGATGGGTTAGCGTTAGCTAAGTCCATCAAACACTGAAATATCTCCGACAGTGAGCATTCAGAGTTGTAAACAATTCTTTCAGTCACCACGGGAGCAGACTGATTTGGGTTAGCACGAGGCAAGGGCTCCTCCTGGGCTATGATTGGCTGAGGGGCGTGGCTAGCCTGCTTACCCTCGTTCGCCTTGCGGAGAACTTCGGAGAAAGCTCTGCTTTCATTAACCGGACGGCTAGTGAACGTTGGCTGCGTCCTGGAAACATTATTAATTTTAGATTTAGGTGGCATAGGGGATTTAGCATTATTTTTAATTATTTTAGAATTTTTAGACCCAGATTTTTGACTGGGTTTGGGCATTTTGGGGCATCCGAGCCAGTTCGCGGCATGAGCTCCATTGCAGTTAGCACACTTCATTGGCTGATCCAAGAAAGTGTACATTGCTTGGCTCTATGTGGGCCAGCACATCTAACACATCTAGTTGGAAGCCGGCAAACTTCCGAAGAATGGAAGAATCCTGGCAATTCCAACAGACCGAAGGGCCAGTGTTGACCCTTATAACTTTCAACATGAACTCTCAGACCGAGAAGAGTTGACAAATTTTAAATTTCCTCTGTATGAGAGGAAGGGACAAGCTGTACATAGAAAAGGGGCATTGGTTCCCTGGTCCTAAATTTTGACATCCGAGCACATTTAATAATTTGGAACTGAAGTGCTCGGAGCTCGGCCTCAACATCCTCTACTGGGTTATGGCCAGGAGACCGCGGATCACGACCTTTATGGGCCGGTCCTTCTGAAGCATCAGAGTTTTGAAGGGGTGCCATCACTTTCCAAAATGGAAGCAAGGGTCCTATACTCTGTTTCATTTCCTACGGTAATTTTCAGAAAATTACCAGAGAGTTTGTCATTTATGCTAGGAACTTCAATCCTTAGCTGGTTCAAAACATTCCACCATTTGCCCTTTACGGACACAAAAAATGGTGGTATCCTACTAGCTCGTGGTTTCATGGAGCTCTTGCTTACGTCGGCAGCCAACGTGGTGTTAGGGGTGTTAGTGGGGGAAATAAAATTTGCAGCCATATTTACCCGCTTGTCTTTTTTCTTTTAAACGGTGATGAATCCCTCATCATCATCGTTGGCGGGGTTTTTCCTCTTAGTAGCTGGGCCAGAAGATTTTGGTTCAGTGGTTGGAGCCGCCTGAATGGTGCTGACAGCAGGGATCACCTCTGCGGGTTGGGGTTGGGAGGAAATTTCAACTTCCTTGGCTAGGATCTCCAGGTCCTTAGCCTTTCGCATCTCAGTCAGCTCCTTTTTAATGGTAGGAGGGAGGCAGGAACTCCGGTGTATGTGCAGATGGGGCGGATTCGCTTACTGCACTCCTCTATGTGCAGGGACGTTGTCTCCCATGTTGGGGACTGCACATTCTGGGCAGCAATCGTGAATCCTGTCGTTGAGGCCGCCTCTTTGAGCAACTCTTGAAGGAAGAGGTGATGCTCAAGAGTTGAAACTCTTTTGGAAGCATTGTTCTTGAACAGGTATTCCTTTTGCAGACGCTAGCGGAGGTGTCCATTTCTATTTGGTCGATGCCCTGCTCGTGCAAGGGCGGGAAAGTAACGGCGGGCCGGATGAATTTTTGCGACATTATAGTTTAAAATAAAAACTATAATAAAAATTAAAAAGTGAAACAAAAACTCAAAACAAAACAACAGTTCGGCTCCTCAGCTAACAATCCAAAGAATTCCAAATTTGCTGGAGCGAGTTCAGCAAAGAATCCGAAGGTCAGACTCGGAATCGGGATAGCTGGGAAAAACCGACTCTAAAAAAAATCGGTGGGAAATCGATTATGTATTGTCGCATGAGCTTGAATAATAAGCCATTATGCCAAATTTTATCAAAGGCTTTGGCTACGTCCAAAAATAATATTCCCGTAGATTTGCGTTCGTTAAAGCCGTCGTGAATCAGCTCTGTCAACCTAAGTAATTGGTGACAGGTTCCTAATTGCCTTCTGAAACCAAATTGTTCAGGAATGATTAAGTCATGGAGATCGCAATGCTGATTCAGGCGTTTAAGTAACGCAGATTCGAATATTTTGCTCAAGCTACTAAGTAGTGAGATAGGACGGTAATTTTGAGGGTAAGCCAAATTAGCATTTGGCTTAGGAATGGGGCATACTACGGCAGTCTTCCAGCAAGCTGGGAAATGACAGATCCTAAGTAGAAAGTTAAAAAGAATGGTAATATACAGAATAAATTTAATAGAGTGGACTTTAACATGCGATTATTAATAAGATCCAGACCAGGGGTTTTGTTATTTTTAAACTTTCTGATAATTTCACAGACTTCCTTTGGAGTAATTAAATCTAAATCATTGAGTATGTGGTCTTTGTAAGAAGTCTGTGACTGTAGAGTTGGCGTGTTCGAAGAAATTTTATCTTCAACATCGTGATTAAGTTCAAATTGGGATTTGAGACTGTCTGCGAGCAGTTCCGCTTTGTCTTCAGGGGAATAAGCTGCTCGGCCGTTGGCACCCTGCAAGGGCGGAATGTTGTGATATTGTTTGCGTAGGATGGGAACATTTCTTCCAAAGTGATGTTGACTCAGGCGTCAGGGCCTCTATGTCGTTTTGCCAGCGTTGCTGTGTAAAGATAGTGATTGCATTCTGACTTCGTCCAGAGTGCGGTAATAACTTCTGAGGATATTCAGGATCTCTGGTCGCTTTGCCATTTTCGGCGGTAATATTGCGTTGCTTGATTAAAATTTTGATATCTATTGGAAATCTAATAGGTGGAGGTTTAAATTTAGGGGTAGAACTTTCCTGCAGGCATGTGACGTAAATATTATTTAATTCTTGAATTCTGGTATCAGCATCTGCAGGAGATTTAAGTATAAAACTAGGTAAATTTTTATTATTCATCACATGCCTGAAGTTCTCCCAATTAGTATTTAATTGACTCGGAACTTTCAGTGATTCAGGGCTGGTATCTAAGGGTTAGAACAACGGGGAGGTGGTCAGAATCTAAATCTGTTAGCACCTCAATATCATAATTAAAGGGGATATATTTAAAAAATGCAAGATCGAGCACATTACCTCGATGATTATTTCTAAAGTCAATTCTAGTAACTTTAAGGGGGGAACAACTTTCATTCCCCTTTGACTTTGGATAAAACGATTCAGTGTAAAACCATATTTATTAGAATGTCCAAAGTTCCAAGAGGAGTGAAGAGCGTTAAAATCGCCAGCGAGAATCACATTGTTTCCCATTTTTAAGCTTATTGAAGTCCTCCACCGGGAAACCACCTGGAACGTTAGGCTTAATATAAACTGAAATAATTTTAATAGCAGGAAAACAATCAATTTTAACTTTAATACGGTTGCATCTATAAAATCTAAATTAGGAATAGGAATGGCTATGATGGTTAATACTATTTTTGATGTAAATTCCTGTACCGCCACTTACTCGTGCAGGATTTTGGTTGGCTCTATCTGTACGATAGAACCTGTAATTTGCGATCAAAGGGTTATAACCAGAGGACAATTTTGTCTCCTGAACCAAAAAATACATCAAGGTTCTGCTCATCTAAGAATTCCCTAACCTCGTGAATTTTGGGCCGCAAAGAATTTGCGTTCCAGAAATATTGGTAAGAGACTCAGGTCCAAAGAGAGTTAAGCCGTACAGAACTCACTAGTAGAAATAACATGAGTGTACGCCTCAAAGAGGTGATAACTCATGTCAAATTTATTTTGCGAGCTCCGCATTTTGTCTTTAGCTAAGCCAAATGCCTGCAGTATTATATGACTGTGAGATGGGTTAGCGTTAGCTAAGTCCATCAGACACTGAAATATCTCCGACAGTGAACATTCAGAATTGTAAACAGCTCTTTCAGTCATGCGGGAGCAGGCTGATTTGGGTTAGCACGAGGCAAGGGCTCCTCCTGGGCTATGATTGGCTGAGGGGCGTGGTTAACCTGCTTTCCCTCGTTCGCTTTGCGGAGAACTTCGGAGTAAGCTCTGCTTTCATTGACCGGACGGCTAGTGAACGTTGGCTGCGTCCTGGTGTTGTTATTTACCTTGGGTTTAGGTGCAATGGGGTTTTAACATTATTTTTGTTAACTTTAGGTTTTTAAGATTTTTGGCTGGGTTTAGGCATTTTGGGGCATCCGCGCCAGTTCGCGGCATGAGCTCCATTACAATTTGCACACTTTAGTGGCTGGTCTATAGATAAAGTGCATTACTTGGCTCTATGCGGGCCAGCACACCTAACTCATCCAGTTGGAAGCCGGCATACTTCCGAAGAATGGAAGAAGCCTTTGCAATTCCAACAGACCGAAGGGCCGGGTTGCCCCTTATAGCTTTCAACGTTTACTCTCAGGCGTGATGATAGCCCAGGCATTGCACTGGTGCAATTGGCCAATCAGACTGGCCTAGAAATATTTGCGCCGCCCACTCGGGTCACCAACTTTTCCTCCTCTACCATCGATTTAACCCTCTTTTAAATAATTTTCACGTTCCTTTCTCTATAGAAACTTTAATCGAACTCTCTTCTGATCACAATCCGGTCATGTTAAACTTTCTTTAACTTATGAAACTCTTGAACTAACCCGTAATGTCTCTACTAACTGGTCAAAATTTAATTCCATTCTCTTTAACCCTTCTAACGGTAATTTAGATTTAGATTCCTCTCTTTTAATTGACGCGGAAGTTAGCCGCATTACTACTATAATTCACAACGCATATACTAACTCTTCTAAACCTGTTGCGAATAATAATATTAACTTCCTTCCCACACACATTAAACATCTCATCGCGGATAGAAGCTGAAACAGAAAAGACATGGCAATTACATCGCGATCCTATCTCTAAAACTAATTATAACAGGTCACAAGCCAAGCTTCGAAAATCCATACGCGACTTTACGCAAAGCACTTGGACAAATCGCTTGCAAACTCGAAAAGCTGTTTGCTCGTGCTCTTATTGGATTCCGGTTTGTGACTTCATAGGGAACGGACGTGTTCTCGCTCGCTCCTGACGAAGTTGGTACTTCGCTATCCTGCGAACCTCTGTGCGCCTCTAGCTGAGGAAAAATTTTTGTTTTTTCTTTTAATACTTCATCATCCCACTCATCTCCTTTTTTTTAAAAATTTTTAATTTGAACTTAAACTTTCCACCGATGAGTCAGACGTCGTCCGGCAGACAGGACATTGCCTCTCCGGAGAGCCCTCCGCTGCATGAGCATTGCCTACTCCCTGATCCACCAAACGAAGACAACATTATGGACACTTCGCAAATGGTGACAGCAAAAGAAGACACCATTATGGACACTTCGCAAATGGTGACAGCCTCAACATCTTCAACTGGGGTATGGCCAGGGAGACCACGGATCACGACCTTTATGGGCCGGTCCTTCTGTAACATCAATGTTTTGAATGGGGTACCGTCGCTCTCCAAAATGGAGGCTAGGGTCCTGTACTCGGTTTCATTCTCAACAGTAATTTTTAAGAAATTACCGGACAATTTAGCATTAATGCTGGGGACTTCAACTCTCAATTGGTTTAAAACATTCCACCATTTGCCCTTGGTGGACACAAAAAATGGCGGGATTCTGCTAGCACGTGGTTTTGGAGCCCATGCTTGGGTCGGCAGCCAACGTGGTGTTAGGGGGTTAGTAAGGGGAAAAGTAGCAGCCATATTTACCCTCTTGTCTTTCTTTGCTTTCACTAGGGTGAAGCTTCCATCGTCATCGTCATGGGCAGGAGATTTTCTCTTAGTGGCTGCTCCATTATTTTGGGTGCCAGCCGTAGCATCCACCTGCATGGTAGTGGGAACAGGGGGCACTTCTTTTTCTTTCTCAAGTGCTGTCTGGATTTCAGCCTCCTTGTTGAGGATCTCTAGGTCTTTCTGCTTCCTCATTTCAATAAGTTCCTTAATAAGTTCCTATTATCCTTCAACTCTTCGTCCGTGGCACATTGAGTAGTGTCCATGCAGTTCTCGGTGTTGCCGGTGGCAGCGTCGGTAATGCCCTGTTCATGTAAGGGCGGGATTTCCGGAGATAGTATTTCAATGGCCGGAGGGTCGGAAGATGACTGACTCATATTGAGAAATAAATTTAAGGAAGATTTATATTAAATTAATTATAAAGATTAAAGAAAGAGCGCAAAAAAAATAATTTCCAAAGCTTTGGAGTTAACTCCAAACAACAAAATTCAAAATGGCTGGAGCGAGTTCAGCACACGTCTGTACTCGCCAAAGGTCAGACTCGGAATCTGATATCTGAATGAAAAATCAATTATTCACTCGTAATTTAATAATTTGGAACTGAAGTGCTCGGAGCTCGGCCTCAACATCCTCTACTGGGGTATGGCCAGGGAGACCGCGGATCACGACCTTTATGGGCCGGTCCTTCTGAAGCATGAGAGTTTTGAAGGGGGTGCCGTCACTTTCCAAAATGGAAGCAAGGGTCCTATACTCTGTTTCATTTTCTACGGTAATTTTTAGAAAATTACCAGAGAGTTTGGCATTGATGCTAGGAACTTCAATTCTTAACTGGTTCAAAACATTCCACCATTTGCCCTTTGCGGACATAAAAAATGGTGGTATCCTACTAGCTCGTGGTTTCATGGAGCTCTTGCTTACGTCGGCAGCCAACGTGGTGTTAGGGGTGTTAGTGGGGGAAATAAAATTCGCAGCCATAGTTACCGGCTTGTCCTTTTTCTTTTTGCACGGTGATGAATCCCTCATCATCATCGTTAGCGGGGTTCTTCCTCTTAGTTGCTGGGCCAGAAGATTTTGGTTCAATGGTAGGAGCCGCCTGAATGGTGTTGGTAGCAGGGATCACCTCTGTGGGTTGGGGTTGGGAGGAACTTTCAGCTTCCTTGGCTAGGATCTCCAGGTCCTTTGCCTTGCGCATCTCGATGAGCTCCTTTTTGATGGTAGGAGGGAGGCAGGAACTCCGGTATATGTGCAGATGGCGCGGATGCGCTTACTGCATTCCTCGATGTGCAGGGAGGTTGTCTCCCATGTTGGGGACCGCACATTTTCGGCAGCACTCGAAAACTTGTGGGCAACGGGCGTACCGGTTACGGAGTTCCAAGGTGGCTTTAAGAGCCACAATACCTCCACATCTTAATTTAGTTAAAACATTTGCACAAAATGGGGTTGCTTAAAATTAATGAATAATAATGAAAATGAAAATCAAGGGTTTAAGTTAAGAAAACATCTCCTGCTTGCTAACAATTAAAGCAGGAGATCGAAAAAGCTAAGCTATCGGTACAATTAGGAGTCCCAAAAATGATGACCAAAAATAAAAGATTAGAGTTTAACAATGTTAAAGAGAAATAAAATAAAAAATAAAGAATTAAAGATTAAACAAAATTGCAAAAGGATGACACAAAAATATAAAAGAAGGGTGACATACAAGTTGCAAACACAACTTGTTTACATGTCTGGATTTATAGGCACTCCAATAGATGGCGCCATCAGTATAACAAAAATCAGATCTAACCGAGGTTAGGAAAACACTTTTTTTTTTTTTTTTTTTTTTTTTTTTTTTTGTATAAATAGAGAATAAAAAGATTTAAAAAATTTCATGAATAGCGAGCAGCTAAAACTTAGAATTGAAACGCTTAGAATTTACAGTTAAAAGAAAATATTTAAAACAAAGTTAAGGATTTACAGTAAAATGTAAACAATGCAACAAAGGTTATTGACAATTAAGTAAAATAATCAAACTGTTAAGAATATTAAGTGAAACTATTAAAATAAGCAAACAATTAAATAATAAAAATAATTAAGAAAAGTGAACCATTAAAATTTACAATTAAAAATTAAAAATACAGCTGAAAGAGTCAGATAGCCAGGTTTTGATTTAAGTTGCACATCGTAGCAAATAAAAAGTTTAGATTTAAATGCCAAAATTAGCAGCTCAGATTCGCTTGAAGTGATCGAATGTGACTAGACAACAGCCACAGCGGTAGAATCGGCGGTTGTAGGATAAAATCCACAACGCCTTTTCAATGCCGGGAAAGATTCCCATTGCTGATCATAGATGGCTCTGGGTCTCTTCCTGGAGCTAGCCACACCTGGATGGAATACCAAAAAGGATAGAAAACGGGTAAATATGGCTGCATTTACCCCTTTTACTAACACCCCTAACACTTCGATGGCTGCTGACAAAAATGTGAGCACTCCACAGTCTAAGAGACAGGTTAGGATCCCACCATTTTTTTGTGTCCGCTAAGGGCAAGTGGTGGAACACCCTTAACCAACTTCGTGTCCAGGTGCCTAGTATTCAGGCTAAACTGTCTGGTCAATTTTTTAAAAATTACCGTAGACAGTGAAACTGACTACAGGAAACTGGCCCAAATTCTTGAGAGTGATGGGACACCCTTCAAGAGTTTGAT
>BPLR01014525.1:0-44748 GCA_021605095.1 Caerostris extrusa
GTATTGCTGATAAGCTAGTTTAAAATAATATTCTGATTGTTGGCCCTATCACAGGGTCAAATAGTTTCAAAGGAAAGGGATATTGATCCTTTTTCTCACATTGGAAAAATCTGTCAAGGGTTCTAATAAAATTTGGAAAATGAGATCAACAACTGAGTTCTTTCAACCAGTATTCCACATGCCATCAGCTCGCACTCACAGAAGGCATATCAGCTGATGGTAGGCTCAGTCTCTGCCCTGGTCCTCCCATAGTGCCTTCATATTTTTCGTATGTATATAGCACTTGTAGAAGGCAAATGTTTCAGAAATACGTATCTCCCCTTTTACATATTTTATGAAACCTTTGTTGCTCAAAGATTAATAATGAATAGCCAGAGCAAATTCTGTCAAACATTGGTAAATAACTGAAATAGCTATACCTTCTACAGTCAAGTATGTATTTATTAGTTGGTGGAAATATCTTAGAATGGCTGAAGCCATCACCCTGATTTGCAAAATATCATTGTGCTGATGTTAATATAAACGATTGTTTCTTTTGTAGCTATGCCGTAATGAAATGATCACAGGCTCTGCTGAATTGCCCCCTGTGCCAGTAAAAGATGCGCACTATTAGGAACACAGTATGTAGGCTTGCTTGTAGGCTCTTACTAAAAATTTATTCTTCATAGGTGCATCACATATAAGAGTACATAGTTTAGAATGGATGATTTCCTTAATATATTTTTTCTTAATGCTCAGTAAAATTAAGTAATAGTAAAATTAAGTTTACAAATGTCATTAAATTTTTCTGTACATATTAAGATTTTGGTTATAATTTTACTCTTTTCAGTAGTATTTTACCCACTGATGCCTTACAGGGATCGCATCGATATTCAGAATTACTAGCCATTTTTACAATTGAGTTAGCATGAGATAAATTTTTATCAATCGATGGAATTTAGATGAAAGCTTAAAGGTGATGTTTTAGATTATTTTACCATAATTTGTTTATCAATAAAAATAATGAAATACAAGAAAAAATTTATTTGCTGGTTACAAATTGGAATGGAAATATGTACTTATCGAGCAAAGGATGCTCACCCAGATATTTAATTTAATGCCATTCACTGAAAGCAATATATGAACTAAGATAGTCCTTAATAGCCCAAACAGCAGCTTTCTTTCACTGAGACTTACATTTGTGGCTCAAGACAGTGAACAGGTCACTGAAAGTATCTGGACAGTAACCAGTGCACAGATTTAAAATTATTAAGAACATGTAACAAGTAAAATAGTCCTCGAGAAATTGGTCAGCCCATACACAACATGACATGTCACCTCTTTATTTTTTTATTGTAATACATTGTAGCTTTATATTTATATGCAGTTGTGCCGTATTTTTTCCACTGGAGTCAGCCTTCTGTAGTAAGTTTAATAAAATATGGAAATAGTGGAAATGCTTGTGAATAAAGTGGAACCCCCATGGCATACATTGTGCTGGTTTTTTCTCTCCAGAGCACAGATTGGAAAGCTATACAGAAGAGCTTTTCGTCAAGAAAAATTCAGCTTGCAGGGTTACCATTTGATAAAGAAGGATGTAAATGGGGCACTGGATGTAATACCCTTGTGTCATAAATATATTTTAATCATCAGTGCCACCGGGATTTACAGTTGTGGCCAAAATGTGTGTCATGATCATGTTAAAATTTATAGACATTTATCAATAAACTTAGAAATATAAATCTCCATTTTTCACTTGTGGCTTTTGTACTAACTGGTTTTCATTTCGGAAAATACTTGACTAGTTTAGAATGTCGGGTCAAATTTATAAATTAATTTCCTAACTTATGCTGCGAAAGTTTGTAAAATACAAGAAAATATTTGAAACAGCTTCAAAACACGCCAATCAAGGTGGAAACAGATTTAAGATACTTTAAAAGTGTTGATGGGTGATGGAGGCTATAAATACATTTTTGTTGGTTTCATTCAAATAGATAAATTTATTTCTTATTGATTTGCTTGAAAATCACAAAACAATAATTATAATTTTTTAGTAATCATACATAAACACCAGCAAGAAAATAGTGGAACAGCAATACACATGTAGTGCTGTGCTAGTTTACAGTAGCGTATGGTACTATATACTAGCATACGTGCAGGTGTAAATAAAAGTAATGAGTTCAGTCGCTTCTGAAGGTAGCCCTGGCCGTGACTATTCACTGCATGCCGTACTTTTGTAATTCTGTCTCCCAGATGTGATGTCCAAGAGCTTTTAAAAACAATTGCATTTTTTTTTTCAAATAAAATTCTGTATCTAATACCATGCAGTAGCAAGTGGGAGGTCTTCATCATATGGTGTTATTACATGCTTGTATATCTTTACAACTTCCATCTTAATATGTTATTTGCTTCATGCCATCAAACTGAAAAGGTTCTTAAAGCTGTAGCATCGTGGTTCGGCATCAGGAAAAGAAATTGACAGCTCTTTTGCCAGGTGCCACGTACAAACTCCGGCTTCAGCAGTTGTGTTGCCAGAACAAGATGATCACACAGGCAAACAAATAACCATATGAACATAAATGCTTTCTTGCTTGAGTGTGGTGGCACTCCCAGATTTAAACAAAAATATTTTAGAGGCCCCTGATTTTTCATCATGAAAGCAGAAGTGTTCAGGCTTCTTGTGCATTTGGTTATCAGCTCGTAAAAAGCGAGCCAACATTTTTTACTATTATTGATTTGACGAGGTCAGGAGGAATAAACATCATAGCCTGACCGCTCGATGCTAAAAGCTGTCCGAATGACGTCAGCAGCACAAATAATATTTAGAAGGAATTTTAAATATTAAAATTTTAGATATCAGTTACTAGAAGAAAAATTAACACAGTTGAAAATTTCTTTTTTCAAGTGGTTTGTGTTAGAGACTCAGACTCCAGCTTATTGCAATTCCACTCAGCAGCCCGCACCCATGCTGGCTGTGAGTGCAACCAGCCTCGAGACTCTTGGTGTTTAAACCCAATTCTCGGCCATGCTGGGTCACTGGAGTATTGGTCATTTTGGTTAATTGTATCTAAGGTTCGCCACCTGAATATTTGCACTGGTTGTGTGCCGATCCACACAGCCTTAATGAATACCATATTTGCTATCATTGAAGAATGGTTGAAGAAAATAAGCAGTTGAGCTGATTTAAGGTTGGTCGTCGACACTTTCATCATCGACAACTTATGAACTTGATCATTAGCCTTGGTTTTTTGAAAGTTAAACACAGTTTAAAGTTACTACTTGTTGATTTAAATGACTATGTTTCTGCACTGAAATAGTCGAACAGATGTTTTCTTCTGAATGCACTCTTAACAGACCGTGATTGTTGCAGGTTCTCAACCTGATGCTGCCCTAGGATTACAAAGAAAAGAATGGCTATCAAAAGGAACTTGTCATTGGTCGCAACTCAGCCTGTCACCTATTTCACATGTACCATATTCTCGTTTCAGTACATCTGAGCCGACGCTTTTCGGCATCATTTGTTTTAAACTGATTGAAAGATCAATATTTTAATATTAGACAGTAACATCAAGAACGATATATTTTTTTGCGAAAGTGTTTCTAGTTATTAATATTTGATTGACTTCTTAAAGGATAGATGTTTGCGTTCAAAATAGACAGTGGTGAAAAGCCTACGAGTGACATGATGATCTGAATTGGAAGCTGCATCAGCTTCCGGCTGGAAGGCAGGGGAGCACAAAGCTAGTCAAAAACGAAAAAGGACATTACGAGGAATTGGATTCACGAAGACAATACGCAGCCGAACAAATACGAGCCATACTCATGTTAATGCCCATTTGTATATAGCATATCTGTAACGACAGTTTTATTTTTTTCCTCCAATTATCAAACATCTTAAACAAAAAAAATTCTTGTGGTTGCAACAAAGCTGGGTTAAAAATGTGCCAGGCCGTATATCACTTGAATTGTTCGATTGCTGTTATCATGATATTTTCTTTGCTTCGAGTTCATCCAGCGGAGCCATGCCTAGCGCCCGAATCTCGCAAGCAAAACCGGCGATATCGCAGAGTGGTAGGGCCTCGCATATCTTCGTAAAAGGGACATCGACATGGTTAAAGCCAGCGTCGAACAAGTCCTTGAATATGTTGATGAGGATGAGGTTGCAGAATTGGACATGAAATTTTGGCAATGGAAGGGTGGACATCACAGGAGCATAGGTGTTGCAGCCGTGGGCAGGTGCTCAGCCAATTGTAGATACCTAAAAACGATATAATAAGTACATTTCACATACAGTTCAGCTGGCGAGATCGGTTTGCTTCACCGGACAGTACGGGCCGTTTTTATTTCATGGAGAGAGCCTGTTGTTGGTCAGACGACGGGAAGCTTGGAAAACCGTTGGATTCCTTGATGAAAATAAGGTTTTCCTCCCTGGCGAGCTCGTCAGCAATTCCGGGATTTCACCCAACGCAATCAACACCAAAGTTGTTGGTTAAGTGAAACCAGTTTTATTAATGGGTGTGCATTTGTGCTGGTCATCATATTTTTGTGCACATGACTTTATGGTAATTCTGTTTTATATTATTGTGTCAATATTATTATACTTGGCGAATTTCTTGGGCAGTATAAAAATGTGGCCTGTTTCCCCTGAGTGCTTTTTACAGAACTGTCTTCTCCAGTCCTACATTGAAAAATTTCATATATGTAATAAGTCTCGAATTTACATATTTTCTTAACACACAGTGAGGTAAAATACTTTGGACAGCACATGTAAAAATATATATTGGCTATTGTTGATATATACACATGCACATTTCCAAGCAATCACGCAGTCTCGTATGTTTTGTTGTTGTCAGTGAAATGGGGTGATAACGCATGCGAGTTCCACTTCTGTTTACACATCTAGATTCGTGTTTTTCATAAGCATCTAGGTGGGATATCAGCTATGGGTTTTCGGTAAGCCACCGCAGCCGACATAATGTTGTTTAAGATATAAACTTCCTCATAGAAAGTTAGTTGGATGGTTCGCCGGAAAGCGCACGGCCGATAGATTTGCCGGTTCGAGGCAAATTAAAGAAATACTTATATTGTAGACCGATGATCTTGCTCTTCTTCTTAAAAATTACGTTGACGCATAGCTTTGGTGCCCTGTTAGTTATATAGACAGGTCAGTCCAGTTGTTTTATAAAACATTGGCCGAAAATGAGTTACGCCCAAATAGTGCTACAGCTTCATCTATATGTGGAACAAGTTAACTATATCCTTAGAGCACTCAGTGACGACATGAATATTTCTAGCTGTTCATCAGTACATTCACTCGAACCTCACAGGGCATCCTTTTAATTTTCATTCATTTCATTAACACTGTAATACTGTATATTGTTTTTGCAAATTTGTACTTCTGTTTGCTCGCAAAAGTTTCCGATTTGTTGTGACCTTGTCCATCCTCATACTTAAGCAAGACAGAAGGTATTGTCACAGAAGAGTTGTTTAAAAATTAAAAATAATTTTATGGACACTTTGCATATTTCCTGTTGGACAGAAGAATTTTAATGTAACTGCATTTGATTTTTTTAAAACGTAAAGTATTTTATTCTAGAAAGCTGCTATTAATTATATTTATCCAGCTCACATGAGAAAAATTTCTCGTATCTCTGGGTAAAATTTGTTAAAAGAAACAGAACATCAGTTTAAAAGCAAGGGAATATACAAAGGGAGATTTTTGAAAGTTTATCAGATGCCCTGATGCTGTTGTTACTTTGATTTGAATGCTTTTAGCTTGAAAGATTTAAGCGAGATCTCTTTTTCTTTCCTCTCAGCATGTCTTCTGGCTTCTTCTCTCCCCGAGCCATAAAGTCGACTGATAGCCTTGGAGTTCAACGGGATCTGCGGATGGTCATGGTCATCTGCTGCCTTAGATTTCGCTTGCCTGTTTGCCTCCCGAATGCACAAACACGAACCCTATTTTCTTTTAAACCACACGCTTGAGTTTCTAACAGAATGGGGTCGCATGTTAGCTTCATCTTAACCCAGGCCTGAATCTCTGATAAGTGCTGGAATTCCTGAATGCCAAAAGATGAATGTAGAAAGAGATAAACAAATGGAAGCTTAAAAATTACAAAAAATACTTGTTGTCAAACCAGACTGCAGCCTGCTCTCTGCCTCTAGTGAAAGCCAATACAAGCAAGCTGGTTGCATATATACTATGGCAACATATATATATATTGTTAAAGAAATATATTTATTTCTTCTGCATGATAATTTTTTATAAGATTAATATTTTAAGACTGTGGGTTTCATGTTGGCAGTATCAGTCGAGCATTTATAAATTCCAGCCAGCCTCTCAACTAGTGGACTATTGAGCTGCCAAATACAACTCAAGTTTTTACATGGTCGATAAGGCCTTCAAAAATCTCCAGTATTTAAATTAAAATTGATCATTTTAGATACAGACTGCAGCAATATTTAGGCCGCATAAAAATAATTTTTTTCAATTTCTTTTCTTTTTCAATTGTTCCTGATTGATTGATGGCGCACACGTTTTAATTTTCAGTGAAAGCTTGATTCACGGCTTCAGTTCATCCCTTTTGGGTCTTTTATGATAAATACAGATAGTCACGGATTTATGTTACATTTATCGCCGTTATTGTTTGAGCTTTAATGTACATTTCATTTATATACCATTTTTTTTTTTCCTTCTTTTCCCGCTATCATGTAACGAGCAACTGATCTAGTTTTTAGATATTGTTGTAGCTCAAATATGTTAGATAAATACAACACTTTGTCAGCTTATAGTCGCTTGAGTTCAAAAGACGTTCTGCTTTGAATGCATCGTGGAATTCAAGTCCATATCAGACAGCTTTTAATAGAGCTAGCATACAAAGTGTGCCACGCATTTTCATATAATGATTTTTTTTAAGCGCCGAAAAATATGTTTACAAGATGCTTAATCGTGAAAGCCTTCACCTTCAATACAATATATACAATATTGAGTTACTACTTACTTACGAAAGATTGATCAATTCATTGTCACATAGATTGTGCCTAACAGAAGAAGAATGACCAGAATCCCATATAGCATCTATGTAAATTCCTAGTGTAGACGATGTCTGTGACTGTAAGATGACTAAATGCTTCCTCAATTTTTGTGGAAATGAGCTGAGCACGACGGATTTTCGTAACTCCAAGGAAATGTCGCTCTGCGTGGGAGCAGGTGTCGAGTGTTTTTAATCTCGAGGTTGCCGGCAGCGATGAACGCATTTCAGATCGGGTTTTTTAACATTGACCGCGCTCATCATCGCCGTGCATTACCGGATATTGCGATCGATGCGCTGGCGTTCGTTTTCAGCTGACTCGAAACCCGATACTGCTTAGATTCACAGGAATATTCTCCAGGCCATGATCAGGTTTCGAGTCAGCAGAGGGGAGAAAACGAAACTTTAACCGAAAAAGAAAAAAAGCCCACAACTCTGAAAACAGTGATCCACTGGAAAGGCGAGCCCCACCTTCTTCGTCTCTAGCGTCATTAATCCAGTCTAATTCACTACTACGGCGATTGGTGGGAAAGCTTTTTGCAGTTCTTTATACCACTCAATGTCAAAAGAAGCCGATCCTACAGGAATGCGTTCTTCAGAATCGTCGGCTGTCGACGGCAACTGATCCTCGAGATTCGCCATGCCTTCTCCACCACGACAGCAGACAACGACCTCTCATATCGATTTTTCTACCCCCCGTCCTGCGCCTCCCCCTAAGGCGAACGCCCCCATGGACGACATCAATGGGCCCCACCCTCACTCTGGTTACGGAGCTTCCACTATCCGTCATTGCTTTTCGAGACGGATTCACCAGTTTTTCCTCAAGAATTTCAAAAATCGAAGGCGGAAAAATGACTAACAGGGAGCGATTTTAGTCATCTACGATTTTGGACATCGTGCACATACTGCGATTAAAAATACCATAGATTATATATAAAGATTCTAGTCCGATGCTATTCTCTAACTTCTATTCAAACAATCCTATGTAATTAATGGGTAGATTAATATTTCAGTAAATATAGGGGAAAAAAATCTCAATGAACTTCAAATATCTGTATAAGCATTGTAACACAAAGATAACATTATGATTTAGTGAAACTGCAATTTAAAGCATCGCACAACACTAAAGCCTGATAAATCTTCCGATAAAATTTAATATATTTTTATTCAGCAAATACAGTTAGCGGTTAAAAAAAAAAAAAATCGGTATAAAATGAAATACACCGTGAAAACTAATGTAAAAGATATATTTTTTATTTTTTTACTTTTTACATATATATATTACTAACTCCCTATTAAAAATAATCTGATATAATTAATGGACAGATTATTATTTCCGCAGTAGAATTCCGTAGACATTAAAAAAAAAAAAAAAAAAAAAAAAAATTTTTATGAACTTCAAACATTTGCATAAGTACTTCAAACATTTGCATAAGTGTTTGTAAACAAAAATAACATAGTTTAGTGGAGCTACAATAACTAAAGTATTATACCGTAAGTATCTAAAGCCTAGATCAGTTCTCCGTTACAAAATATTTTAACTAATATAGTCAACGGGAAGAAGGAAAAAAAAAAAAAAAATGGATATAAAATGAAATATACCGTTAAAACTATTGTAAAGAATTTTTTTATTTTTTACACATGTGGATGATACTATAAAGCGAATAATGTAAAATAAATGTAACACTTCATCCGATGAGTAAATACTCTGTTGTTTTATCATAAGATTAAAAGATGAATTTATGAGCCCATTAAGGATCAAAAACTTTTTCCGCTTGAAAAAGGAATAAAATTTAATTTGTGCACTTAAATTCCGAGTCCAATTAAGGGAAACAAAAGTGAAAAGAAGGGGTGGGAAAATTATTTTTATGCGAGTTACAAAATGTTGCGAAAACGCAGCGTGTGTCTAAAATGATTAATTTTAATTTTTAAATACACAAATTTTTTGAAGATATGTTATGTAAAAGCAGGTTACATATTTGACATGTAGTTATAGTTTGAAATTAAAAACGTAGATTTATAAAATGCTTCGACTGGTACTGCCAACTATGAAAAATTGTCTTAAAAATGATTAATCGTTATAAAAAATTAATCGTAAATATATAAAAAAAATTATCATATATATAATAAATATATATATATATATATATTAGTAATCAGGGAAGCTTCCTCTTAAAAATTTATCACAAGGGGAAAAAATGCAATTGGGTTTTTGTAACGGCAGTCTTAAATGGTTTGACAAGGGAGTAACCAAATTATTTTTGTAATTTTAAAGCGTAGATTCACCTTCATATTTGACATTCTGGTTTGGTTTGTCGCTCTACGGTCATCTTGTGCACACGAGGGCTAAACAGACCGGAACCTACAGTATAATGTGAATTCGAACAACTCACAAACATCCATGCCACCGCCAGGATTCGAACCTGAAACCTGGGATACCAAAGGCCAGAGAGCTAGCCAATTGGCCACCAGGCCGCATTTGACATTCTGATCAATCCTGGTATCTGCATTTTAAGGAAAAAAACTCAAACAGAAAAAGGAAATTAGTTTAAAAAAAAAAAAATAGGGTTCATTCAATTTAGGGCAGGAGTTATCTCACGACACCGCGTTTGGTTTTTAAATTCGGGAGCCCGATTTGAAACCAGACAAGCGAAATCTAAAAGGTAGCTCCCGTAGGCCGAGAATGACATGATAAATCCGCAGATCGGAGAGTCTTTCCGTTGGATTCAGGGAGATCAGCTTTTCAGAACTATCAGTCGACTTTGAATAATGCAGGGGGGGAAGAGAATTAGAAAATGCTGTGAGACCTGTTACATGCTGGAGGAGAAAAAGAGATCAATCGCCTTTTCATCACTTAATTCACTTTCAAACCTTTAAAAACATTCAAATCAAAGTGTAACAACATTAAATTCATCCTGATAAACTTCAAAAAATATTATTTTTATTTTTAAATTTTCTTATTTTTTTAATATATTTTATACTTTAAACTGATATTCTGTTTATATTCCTTCTTTTTAATAAATTTACCCAAATTCATTTTGAAATTTTTTTTTTTTTCTCATGTAGGCGAATATTTATTCATCATTATAGTTAAAATACGCATTAATAACGTTAGCTTTCTAGGAATAAAATTACTTTGTTTTATAAAAAAATCAAATGCAGACACGGTAAACCGGAACGACGATTAAAAATTCACTCTGTCTTAGAAATATACAGCAGTTACAAAGAAGGAATGTCAAGAATAAAAATTTTAATTTTTAAACAACTCTTCTTTTTATGACAATACCTTCACAATCTTTTATAGAAGATACTCTATGGCAGGGATGGGCAAACTTTTTTGGTCGCTGGCCAAAAATCGAAAAAAAAATGGGCCAAGATAAATTTTTCTAAAATTTTAAAAAACAATATACAAGTATTACAATTTAAATATGTTAATGAAATGAATGAAATTGCGATTTCATTTTTAAAAGTTCCTTATATTGAGGTTCGAAGTGAGATGTACTGATTCTAAAGAACGAGGCTAAATGTTCATCTGTCGGTCTACTTCTGAGATAATTCTTTCTAAGGTTCATAGTTGAAACCGCTTGTTCACATATACAAGATGAAGCAAACGTAGAAATGATTTTCTGGGCGTGAGATATTAAATTTAGGAAACTTACTTTCGATAATGTTTTATAAAACTAACTGGTTGGCCGCAATCTACAGCTATAACTAACAAAGAACTTCCCTCTTTTAACACTTTACCGATTGAAAGCTGTCTGTGCTTGCTTTTTCCGACGATTTATGTTTTGTAGAACAAAAATAGAGAAAGTAAAAGATCATCAGTCCTTTGAAAAAAAAAAAAAGAAAAAAATATTTAATCAAAGTAGAAAAGGAGATGGATATATAATATATAAATATTTTTTTTTAATTTGCCTCGAACCGGCAAAATTAAAATTCTATCCGCGGGCCGGATAGAAACTTCCGGCGGGCCGTAGTTTGCCCATCCATGCTCTATGGGGATTGTAACGGCATGTAAAAATGTCTCGTAACGATAGCCAGAATTTGTCGGCTTTTGCCAATACAACATGCGAATGAAATACACCACAGAAAACCCACTAAAGCGACATAATCTACCCTCGTGCCCTTATGAAAAACACGAGATCCTAGATGTGTAAAACAAATAAGAGTAGATTTCATAGATTTGAATAGCGAAATTCATTATCCACTTATTTCGCAACGAAGAACTTAGCAATTAAAAAAAAACATACGGGCAAATATTAGCAATTCATCCCATTATTAACAAATGTATATATATATATATATATATATATATATATATTTTTACATAATGCGTAATCAAAGTTATTTTATCGATTAGCCAAACAGAGTACATTATTGTTTCAAGAAATATGTAAAAGGTAATCTTGAACTTATTTATATATAAATTTTTCCAATGAAATTAAGAGTTCATTAGGGAAGAAAAGTTAGTTCATCATAAAAAGCCTCAGAATTGAATACTTTCACATTTACATACTGCTAAAAATTTCACCAAATTATTAATATTAACATACGTAAGACCATAAAAGACTAAGAACCTACCACTTAAAAAATTAGTATTTTTAAAAATATATTATACAAAAAAAATGCATTTACTTAACATTAATAAAACCTAGTTTCCTTAATAGCAACTGGTAGACATTTGCGTTAGGTCAAGTCCAGATTTGGAACATTTTGGCCGAACGCTCGTTGGTCCCGGGCGTTGAAGTTTAAATTAGGGAGGAAAAAACACTGTTATATCGGCGAGAATCCAACAGTTTTAAGCTACGTCGTAGATCCTTTGATGAGTAACGGAAAAACCGACAAAACGCAGAGCAATAATTCTCCTCCGAAAATCGACAAATAAAACTGTATGCGGTTCGATATCCGTCCAAATTGTAGTAAACCGATCTGGGGTGAGCCGCTCAAAATTTTCACGCGCCAGCATGGACAAATGCGAAGGCCAGCAAAAAAATTTTGTATCCAATATAACAAATGCTCCTTAATATATCATTTTAAATTATCCTAGTGAAGCGAACTCGTTGCAGTTTCAGAGAGAAGCTACACAACTCTCCCCAATGCTATAACTCAATGTGTACCAACTTTTTTTTTTTCACTTCCGTACCCCTTAATAAAATTTCATATACGAATACTCTCCCCATTCTCTTATAACCACCTCATCTATCTTTATATTCAAAAAGGTTTTGTTCATTTGCGCAACAGCCCCATGGTGGGCCAAGGTCGATTGGCTGGATATTGGCAGATTTCGAGACGGGAGATGTTTTCTTTTTACGAGGTAAGGTTGTCAGGCCCTACCACTCAAAGCTCTGCGGTCATAATAGACCGGACGTTTAACGCGGATTCTGAGACGCTACAAACATCCATGGCACCGCTGGGACTCGAACTCGAAACCGGTGGCAGAGCACCAGAACGCTCGTTACTCGACCATCGGGTTTCAAATGTTTTGTTAGGTCGTAATATTCTTAGAATAACTAACAAATTAATCAGACAATTCAAATTGATAACGCTAATACGATAACGCATTTTTATTAACTTTGTTTGCAGATAATACAAAATTTTTTTTTTTTGTTTAAGATCGTTTGATAATTGAGGAAAAAAATTAAAAAACTATCGTTACATTTTATAAATTGAATGTTTTGTCCTAAATGGAGCATTAATACATATAGTATGGCTTCATGGTACTGTTCGACAGAATCTTTTCCGTAAACAATGCCCAGTGATTTTGAACAACTTCATCTCCCATTATTGAAAATCCAATTAATAAGTATTCCTCGTAATATTTTTCGTTTTTTGACAAGCACTGCTTTTTGTGGTCCCCTTTGTTATTGTAAATCATACCATTTCGAGGTAATTGCAGCTTCCAATTCAAGGTGCTGAATATCATCGCTATTAAAAACTCGTAAGAGTATCAGTTTTCACCACTAATATATTTTTGAACACCAAACAGTATCAACAAGAAGTCAATCAAAATATTAAATTAATAACTAAACGCTTCACCCTAAACACTTTAAAAAAATATATCGTTCGATTGATGCATGTTACTCAATCTAATATTAAAATGGTGATCTGCTTTCAATCGAGTTTAAAATAAAAATGATGCCGAAAACTCGGTGTCTATTCAAGATAATACTAGAAACGAAAACAAATGAGAGGATGACACATGTGTAATCCTGAAATAAGATTGGTGGTGGGTGGGGTTTAGGGACGACCAATGACTAAGTTTAGGTCTATTACTTCCTTTTTTTTTGTGCCATTACTAATATTTTCTTGTAATCCTAGGGGCAGAAGTATCCCAGGTTGGGAACTACTGCTCTAACTAATCAAATGCTGATTAAATTATGTTAAGAGTGCGATTTTTGACTTTTCACGGAAACTATCATGGAATTCCGATGGCTCGGGATCCATTTTACAGAAACATAGTGTTTCATTTAAATCCAACAGAATTGAATTAATTTTAACTTTTAAACAGTATTCAACAGACAACTTAAAAAAAAAAAAAAAAATAATAAGTACAATACAATAAGTTTTCACAAGTTATCGATGAATGAAAAATAATTTTATTAATTTTTTAAATCAGTGCTTTCCAAATTTCTTATTTTCCACTCCCAACCTATTTTCCTTATTAAATGTCACCAAATATAGTAGCTTTGATGTTTTATTCAGTTTATTTGATAAGAGCAATATGTGAATCAACTTTTGTAAATTCACTTAAATATTCAAATTATTAATTGGCAAGCAATGATTATTAGATACAATTAACCAAAATGTTAATACTCAACTAAAATGTGATAGTGACTAGCATATATTTAATTTCTTATTACCGAAAATAATTGGGTTTTAAATACCAAGGATCACCTATGAAAATAGTTATAGTCCAACCACAGTTAACATAGAATAGTAAACATCAGATTTAACAGCGGAAACAGACGAATGGATTACTTATTAGAAATAAGTCAGATATATGCAACACAAAGTTACTTTTGAAGAAAAAAGTATAATAGTGTGGAATTTTTTCTTCTAGTATTTCTTTTTTTTTGATATCTAAAATTTTAATATTTAAAATTCCTTCTAAATAATATTTATTCCTTTATGACGTCATTCTTTTTAAGTACGGCAGACTTGGCTGCTTGCCAATATTTTACACTATCAGTGGTCAGACTATAATTTGTTTAAGATGTTTTATTCCCTCTGATTTATAATTAGAAATTTATTTTTCGTCCAAATCAATAATATTAAGAAATATTTAGTTTTCACTTGCAATTTGATAATAGCCAAATGCAAACTATAAACCACACTGCTACATAAATACCTTTTTGTGAGAAAAAAAAAAATCAAGAATATAAAATGTTTTTTGTTTAAATCTGGGAATTCTTACCTTTCAAACAGAAATAAGTAATTTTGAAATCCATGACAAATAAAGTTTGTGCTACCCCAAATTTTCCATTTTATTTATTTAAGGGTTCTTGAAGTTTTGCCTGTAAGAAATGTGTCACATCCTACAGCTTGAGAACCATTGTTCTAAGCAATAACTATTTGAAGAGACTAAGACTACTTGAATTTGTACAATGGCACATAATTCAAAGAAAGCAAATCAAGTTTCTTTTAATTTGTAATTGATGTCTACAACTACAATAAAATTTTTCAAATTTTCAGAGCCTTTTTGATGGCATAGTAATAAAACAAATAACATATGATACATTAAAGATGGAAGTTGTAAAGATATATAAATGTAATAACCATGATGAAGATTTACCTTACTTGCATGAAATTTTATTAGATACAAGAATTTTATTTGAAAAAGCAAAAATCAATTTAAACTTTTAAAAACTCTTCACATTTGGACCTAATCTATCTTGAATGAGACAAATTTTTTAAAAATCTGGCAGCTAAAAATCTTTATTACAGTTAGAGACATAAAAACCTTGATTAATATCACAACAGAATGCCTTCAAGAAAGCATTTTAATTATTTACTTTATTTACACCTGCACATTATATAATATGTATAATTTGCACCATACCTTGCTTTCTTTCATAAAAAAGAGCTAACTTTCATCAACTACAGCAATCAGCTATTGACTTTATTTCAAAAAAATTCCACCTATTATTTTTCTTACTGAATATTTTATGTATGATTATAAAATTATAATTGATATTTTTGTGATTTTCAAACAAAATCCAATAAAAAGAAATAATTTATCTAATTTGAATTAAATTAATAAAAATCATATTTATATCCATCATACATCAACATTGAATTGTACTTTTAAAAATTATCTTAAAATCCTGCACAATTATTACCCTTGATTAATGATTAAAATATTTTTTGAAACTGTTTCAAAATATTTTCTTGAAATATTTTTGGAAATATCTTTTACAAACTTTCACTGACATAAGTTTAGGAAAATTAATTTATAAATTTATTGTATTCATTAAACTAGTCAAATTATTTTTCAAGAAATGAAAATTAGCAAAAGATTCAGTTAATTTTAAAAGTTGTTTTAGGTTCACAAATTGAAAAAATGGAGATTTAATAAATATTTCTAAGTTTGTTGATAAGAGTGTCTATAAATTTTTAACATGATCATATTTTTACATTTTGGCCACAACTTAATAAATCCCAATTGTCAATGTTCAACATTACACTGATGATTAAATACTATTTATATTACAAAATTGAAATTATCTTCAATTTATTTACATCAATAATTTTATCAAATAATTCCCATAATTTCCTGGTAATACATTCATTCCTTTTTAAACAGATTTTTTTTTCTTGACTTGAAAATAGTTTTTCTTTTAATATAGCTTTTTCCAATCACAGTAATGAATCTGAGAAGAGAAATTGTAATGTATGCAATGAATGCACAGTGCATGGGGGTTCAAAGCACATTATCATGTTCACAAACATTTCCATATTTCATTATGTGCCATTTTTTATTCACTACTACAGAGATACAATAGGCTCCAGTGGAAAATCTGTGCAACATAACCAAACACAAAGAATATTTTCAATGATTTTATATAAATATAAAATATAATGAAGAGAAAAATATACAATAAAAAAAAATAAAGAATTTGACATGAAACAAATATTACAATTAGCTTAATATGCATTTGATTGAATTTCTCAGAAAAAAGGAGTTTGTTTTTACTTGTTCTAGATAGCCATGTTCTTTAATAATTTTAAATCCTATTTAAAACTGGATTCACAATCAAGATTAAAAACTCCAGTTGTAGAGTTCCAGTTAACTAGAGCCTGTTCACTTATCTTAATTTCATGTAAATTCTCAATGAAAGAAGGCAAGAAAAATGCCTATTTAGATAATAGGATATCTGGATTCATATAATGGTGATTCACTTTTCAGAGTGAATGGCATTGACTAAGAATTCATATCTAGGTGTGCATCCAACTTTACTATCAATAAAGAAATTTTTAAAATAATCCCTTATTTTTAGCTAGACAAATAATCATATAAAACAAAATAAAATTTTTTTTTCTTAATGATTTCATTATTTTTATTAATAAACTAAATTATGGTAAAAAAATAATCTAAATTATTACTGCTTAAACTTCATCTAAATTCCATCATTGATAAAATTTATATGCTAATAAATGGTATCCAATTTAACCTAAATAGGTACAAAGTGAAGCAAAGAAACTAGCCTAGTTATGATGCAATCCTGTAAAAGATAGTGGGTAAAATACCACTGAAAATTAAAAATTATAACTTAAAAATCTTAATAGCCTGAAAATTTAATGACATTGTAAGAGTTATAGTATAATTTTACTATTACTAATTTATACTTACTAATTTTACATTAAGAAAAATATATTAAAGAATCATCCATTTCTAAATATATTACTCTATACTCAATGACTCTTACTATGAAGAATAAATTTTTTGAAACAAATTCTACAAGTAACCTACATATATTATGTTCCATTAATAATTATACTTACATCTTATAACATCAGGGGGCAATTCAGCAGGAGTATTTTCTCTAATGATCATTTCATTACGGCGCTGCTTCCCTAAAGAAACAATCGTTTATATTAACATCAACTTTAATGATCATGATATTTTACTTAAATCAAGGATGTAATTGTCTTCCAGCCATTCTAAAGATAAATATTTCCTTAACTAATAAATACACATACCTAAAAAGGTAACTGTCCAATACAAGGAATTTGATTATAAGGAACTTATTTCAGTTATTTACCAATGTTTGACAGAACATGCCAAGTATTCATTGTGAATCTTTTGGGAGCAATGTTTCTCAAACTGGGACATAAAATATATAAAAAGGAGATGCAGTATATTTCTGAAACATTTGCCTTCTATATAAAATATATATACATATCTGAAAAATATGAGGAGCACTTTTTTATGGGAGGATAGGGCAAATTTGAGAAACTTAAATACCATCAACTATTCATCAAGACAAATGCCTTCTCTTTAATTGTGAAATTAAAACAATAGTGAATTAACATGGAATAGAAGCAGTTGAAAGAACAAATAAACTTATTGTTGATCTCATTTTCAAAATTTTATTAAATTCCCTTTGACGTTTTATTTTTTTTCCAATGTGTAAGGAAAAAAAGGATTCAATATCCCAATTTTTTTCCTTTGAAACTGGTATTTCTGGATTGTTAAGTTATGAAATCAGAATATTATTTTAAACTAGCTTTATCTAAATAGAGAATGTGAGTTGTCAAAACAGGGATAGGAGAGCAACAATATTTTCTCCTAACAAAGGAAGCCTGGCACAGGTTCAAAGTTTGTGAACAACTTTATAATTCCAAGAACACTTACACTGTTATTATCAACAATATATTTACATCTCAAATAATAACACATTTAGAAAGAGTAACAATTTTTTATTGTGTTATAAGTTATTGCCTTTAATTTTTTATGCAATTTTAACTGTATTTTAACCATTTATATAAATAGACAAATATAATGATGATAGTGATAATTTTAAATGAACAAAATAAAAATATATGCAAGTAAGGAGTTCTCGTAAGCACTCTTGCTAACCATTATCTTTTAAAAGCAACATTTTATAATTAAGTCAATGTGTTTAAAATAAATGGATTAAGTTGTCATGAGTTAAGAAATTAGAGAAAACTTTAAATTATTTTAATGTCCTTAAACACACGAATTCAATTAATTATTCAGAAATAAAAAATCTTAATATATTTTTTACTATTAAGATCGCTGCTTTCCTTAAATCTTATTGCTGTGTTCTGTAAATGACATAATTAAAGTATACATATTAGTTATTATAAAAACAATAAAGTTCTAGAATCAGTCATTAAACCATCATGATTTTCTTAGTTTGACCCACAGAATACAAGTTTTATACATAGTAAATAGTACAATGTAGGATTCTAAGAAAATATTACTCTTAATTAAAAACAATAAGAAATAAAAATTATTTGTATGAATAGTTGAATTTCATAAAAATAATAGAATGAAAGAATCAGAATTTTATACTTAACATGAATGTCTTGATTTTAAGAAAGTTACTGAAGTCCCAAAATATTTTTAAAAAAGAATGACACAAGGTATAAAGATAATATATATTAATTAGTAAAAACATGCAATTTTAGTTTTATATTAACAAAAATGCAGTAGCCAAAACAAGGAGCGTAAATTAGTAAATGCATACCTTCATCACTCAGTATTTCATCTGCTCAAGGTGGAAGCATGGAAGAAAAGATGCGGTTGCAATTAGTTATAACACATTTTATATACATGCTTTAAAAACAACACAGCATATATACAAACATGTATACAGCACAAACATTAATAAGTTCCATTATTAAATCTGTTATGTAAAAATAACACAAAAATAAATTAGTATATTTATCTACTATTTTAAACTAAATCACAAATAATGAGTATAGAAAGGTTTTAATCAAGGGCAAAATTATAAAGCATGATTTTCATATTGTAAGTGTTCTGAATAAAAACATGCAGGAGCATTTTATACAATTAGAAGTAGACAAACACAAAACAAAATAACCTACTACAGTAAGCGTAAAACCCATAGTATATTTCAACATGTACTTTGGATAATAACCTAAGCATTTATCTTTAAGTAACAAATGTTTTTAATCAAACACACTGAAATTTATATTAATGTTCTCTGACATTATGATAGAAGTTTACATAAAAGAAAGGGACATTTTATAATACCAAATTATGCTGTGTTCTACTCCAAGTATTACTAATAAAGAAAATTAATTCATCAACAAAAACTATTTAAATGAAGATCTACTTTTTCATGAAAATAAAAGGCATTGATGTTACTTTCATAAAGACCATACAATGCTAGACATGTTATAAAAATGTTTTGAATTTATAATGGATGAATTTAGAATTAATGAAAGAATGGATATTGAAATAAATCTAAAAATTTAAGTTAAAAGAACATAAAAATTAATTTCACTTCTTCAGTAATTAATCACAGAAAAGAATATTTTTTATTATCTTAGAATAGAAAGTGGAGAGAGCTTAAGCTGAAAAACATTTTAATGCAAAAATGCCTCTAAAAAAATAAGAATTAAAAAAATCCTAATTATGATTGCATTCAACTTTTATTACAAACTTAGTAAGTTTCTAGGTATAATATTTATATAAATATTTTTCATTTTACTCTCATTGTTTATCAAATTTGTAAAAGAATATTTTTTTTTATAACAATTGAAAAACTAAGAAATATATTGTAATCAACATATTTTAAAAGTTATATTATATAAAGATAAAAATAACATACATAAAAAAAAAAAAAAAAAAAAAAAAAAAAATAGAAACAAAAATGTCAATTGTATTAAAAATTTATAATTTAAAAGACACTTCTTTTTAATGCCAAAACAGCAAAATTTAAATAAATTTTTAGTCTAACGCACTAAGTGAAACAAACTGATTCTTTTTTTTTTTTTTTTTTTTTTTTTTTGTCGATACTCAAAATTTTATCAATCAAATACATTATTCAGTATCAAGTAAAATGTATGTATTTTTTCAGAAAGTTTAGTATAAAAAAAAAAAAATGCATGAAAACGTTTTGAACTAAATCAATTAATTTTACATATTTCATAAAAAAACCTTTATAGTTGGTAAGCAGAGAAAAAAAAATTACATTCATTTTTTTCTAATTTCAAAACATCCAATAAGAAAGCAATCTACAGTGTATATCTTAATAATTTTTCAAATACTGGAAATATTTTAATTAGTATATGTATTAGAAATTGAATACATGTAAAAGCATTCTAAAATACATTAGTCTTTCTACCAACACAACAAAACATGCAAGTAGGATTTTTATATCTACACTTTTTCCAGCAAAAGTGATAGAAATTTATAGGGCAAATGGGATTGAAAAAATTTTATAAAATGCTCCGCAGATAATAAAAATGAATTACTCACTTGGCGCTGCATCTTCTCCATCAAATCTTGCTTTGGGTTGGAAAAGTTGGCGAAAATGTGGTTGGCAATATATATCTCCTTCATTTGATGAATATGAATCAACACTAAAAATATGCAATTCATTAAAAAAAAACATCAAAACTTTAACAGAAACTAGTTATTTCCAAACTAGCAAGTGCATAATTTAGTAATTTTAAAAATGAAAACAATAAACTTAGTATTTGCTAAGTTTAATGTTTTCATTTAAAAATGTTTTTCCAAAAGACAAGATAAATATAGAATGACAGAAAAAAGTATATGTCATTCAAACAAAATATTTATAATTTGTAATAATCAATATTATTTACAATGGTTGAAATCTTGAGAATCTGTGGACAGAATTGAACTTATACCCTTCCAATTGCTATACCATGCTTTTTAACGAATAAGCCAGCTAATTACTTAATAATGAACTATATAAAAGCATCTAAAAATTTCAACTTCCATTCACTCGCAAATTATTGAGGGGTGTATCCAACAGCTGGGGTCAGTTTACATCCTAGTAATGAACTATACATAATATAAATATAATCAAACACTGGGAACGAATATTTTGTGACCTCTCATTGTAAACATACAGAAAGCATTATAACAATTAGTATTATGATAATGCATTTTAATTAAATTAATGGTCTTAACATTATATTAAATACATGACATAATATTAACCATAATAAGCATATATATGAGAATAAAAATATCATTAAAATTGAATATGAAAACAGAATCCTGAAAGAAGAAAGTTTAGATGAAAAAAAAAAACATTATTTGTAATATTGAAATGCCTAATGTATTCTTTTAAAAAATATAATTTTATCAATCAAAAAAGCATGTTTTTTTTTTTTAATTTTTAGATTTACTTTTTGTAAATATCTTACCTTAAAAGTTTGTTGCATTCTTTACAACGGAAACAATTTTTATGAAACACGCTTTTGCAAGCTTTCATTTTTTCCATCTGGTAAACATGTTTGCCACATATTTTGCACAGACAAAGTTCATCTTGACCACTCTGAAAAAAAATTATTCTGATAAGCACGCAATAAATAATAAATTCTAAAAATTATTAGAAAATTGACTAAATATGCCAGACAAAAAGTTTTCAGTCGAATTACATTTTGATTACCCTAAATAGTTTCACGAATTGCTTTTAAACAAAGACAATTTTAATTTAAAAAATAACTAAATTCTATTGCTAAGTTTATAATAAATACATGAAAAAAAGAAAAGAATGGATGATTGAATATAAATGAAGGAACAAAAGAAAATTCAAAGTGTAAATAATAACAAAATGGAAAATGACGATAATTTATTAAATTCATGTATAAGCCTAAGCTAGCACAAAAGCTCCAAAATAATAAAGCATATATTACTAGAAATGTCTCAGGGAAAGCTACATATGAATTCAAGACTAATTCAAAAAATACATTCATTAACACCCAAAATAAAAGTTACATTTTATAAGAAGTTTTGATTTAAAAAAAAAAAAACATTTATTAAATGATTATAGTCAAAGATGAACTAAAATAATATTTTTAGCAGGAAATTCTTAAAATCAATTTTAAAGAAAATTAAATGCAGTTCTTAACTCAAAAATTTTAATATTAACTGTCCAGCATGAAAAAGGGTACATAATTATGTAGATTTATACGACAGAAAAATTGGCTTCTATTTTTCCTCTGCCACATATCTAAAAACTGGTTTCTGTTAAATGTGTCAAATTAAAATGACTTTAGCATTTTACAGTATGCAGAAATTCTTTTAACTTCATGTTCAAAAGCTTCAGGAGTTATTACTCATAAATATAAAATAATGCCTACATTGTTCAATAATTACGGAAATTAAAACTAAAATATTTGAATATAATTATATATATTATGCAAAATATTTTAAAATATTATGCACAAAAAGATGTTAATATTAGTTTAAAAACTAAAAATATTTAGTATTAACTTTTATAAAAAGTTAACTACTTTTGCAAATTAAAAGTATTTACCTCCAAATAACTTTAGTATTTAAATTTTAACGTTTGAATTTAATACACACCTAATTATATATATATATAAAATAAGCAAATTATATTAAGAAATTATTTTTGACCTTAAAATATTATAGGATAAATAAATCAAAATTGTATTAAGAATTTTTTTGTTGTTGTTTGAAAGAAAAAAATGTTTAGACAGACAAATATTTATCTACTTAACTTAGTAGTAAATATATTCAAAAAATTTACAAGAGAATTATCTGTTAAACACATTAACAAATATGCCAATTACAGAAAAAGTATATGGAAGAAATAAAGAAAATTTACCTTTTATGTCACAAGAATTAAAGTTAAAGTAGATGATAACCACATAAAATGATAGATTCATTATGATAATGCTATTTAAAAATTTTTTAACTTATTGATAATTTACAGTACAAAATGAGTGTATATTACAGCTGTGAATTAAAAATTAAATTTTAAAAATAATGAATGAAAAGTTTATAGCACATGCAAAGTACCTGACTAAATGTACGTTGTACTTTAACTCGATCCACAGATGGTTTAACTTCTTCTTGAAATACATTTTGTTGTAAATCATCGTTACTTTTAGTAAAGCTTGTTTTCTAATAATTTAAAGAGAAAAAAAATATTATTTAGACTGATATAATTGTAAATATTTTATAATTTTAGAAATATCCATAGTATTGAGCTAACAATATTTAATATATATCATACTTAAAAAAATATGAACAGAAAATGGCTCAGTAATTATTTAAAGAAATGGAATCCAGATTAAGTATTTGCTCTAATAAAAACCATAATGTTTTAAGCCTAAAAAAGAGACTGATTCAATGTAAAAAAAGACATGGTAAATAAGAATTTGTACTGTTCTATTATATCAATCATACCCAAATACTAAATCGATCAAAAATTCAAAGTTTGCCATAAAAAATTGCCACTTTTCCTTAATTTCTAAATTAATAATCACTAAAATATATATATATATGATTTTATTAGCAAAAAGTAAATAATCTCAAAGTACATTGAATTATAATTAGTCTGCAAATCTGGATTTAACATGCCATTTTGCTAAGTCATGCCAGTTAAGATTCCATAACATCTTTTTATGTTTGTCAAACATATAAACATTAAAAACTGTTCATTAATTTTTTAAAGTCTCATATTTCACTGAAAAATTCTCATTGAATATTTTCAACAATAAAAAAGCGCGGATGTGTTTTGAAATTAAATTTCATTATCTACTAGTAAATTAAAAAAATATCAAAGTAATATTTATTAAAGATATTTGGAAGCAGCACTATAGTCTTCGTAATATATAAATGATGGTACTACATAATTATACCTCATAATGCCTTAATAATGTACTGAAATTTTTTTTTTAGATAAACAAATGGATAGTAAACTTGTACTTTTTTGCTATAAAATAAAAAAAACTACATACATTGAAAATGGTTTTTACATTCATAATAGATAAAATTATTCAATGAATTTTGAAATTAAATTTAAACATATGAACTATGATGTTATATATATTATAAAATAGATTATTCAATGAACAACTTTGAAAACAGATTAATTCAGTAAAATTAGCTGTAAAGTTATTAAATTTCTGATTTATTGAATGATTAAAATATTAATATTTACATTCCTGATAATTTATTAATGTATCACATATATAACAGAGAGAGAGAGAGAGAGAGTAGCATATTTTTTAATTCATTAAAAATTATTTTAAAGCTTTTACAGAAACATTTACATTACAGATAATACAAAAGATCAGAATTGCAAGATAAGAAAATGAATGGAATTCATGATTTATGATAGAGAAGCTATTTAAAAAAAGTACTTTTATGAAAAATGAAAATTATAATAAAATTCAATATAAATTATAAAGAAACATATTTATAGGTTGTTATAAAATAAAGTAATATTAAGTTATTCAGGGTTCAGACAGAAATGTATTAAATAATTCATCATCATTCTCTAGTCAGACTTTATCTAAAGATAAAAAAAATCGTATACATGAGAAAAACGTATGCATGTTTATAAAAAGAGAATTTTTTTATACCATACCAAAATTCTAAATTGTAAGACAGTTAAGGAACACATGAAAACAAAAATAAGTTTTTCATTTCATGTCAAGCACTTACTATGCTAAATGATAAAAATAGATGAATATTCATTACATAAATTGCTAAGAAATTCATAATACTTGGGGAGGGGGAGGGGACCTAGTTGGAAACTTAGTTTGGAGAATTTAAAGATAATTAATGATGTAGAAATATAAAATTTCTAAAATTAAATCTCAAATATAGCATCATTTATCATTTTCCAATTAGCAAATATCACTTGTATTACTGCTATTGCACAAAATTGAATAAGCTGTGAAATTAAATATTCTATAACATTCATTGACATTTTTAAACAGCCTAATAATTTTTAGATTGCTATCAAATGAGAATATTTGGCAAACTTACCAAAATAAATATCTTAAAGATAATCATAACATTACCACTATAGATGTAATGAAATCAAAATCTAGGTAAAATTATAAGCAACCATAGATTATTAGTTGATTTTAGAATTAGTATATAACCACATTTGGTACATAATCGCAATAAACATGAATACAAATATAAATTTATACATTACAGGAGTTTTAATCAAATGATATAATTATATAAGCATACACCTTGTATCTTTCCATAAATTGCTTTTTATTATAGTGAAGCTTAAATTAAAGCCCAACTGGCTGAATGCATCACTTTGAAGATTTTTTTTATATTAAATAATTTATTATTGATGATTTTTCTTTAAGTGGATTTGTTACGCATTGAAACTTCTTATATTCCCACCACCAATTACTAATATTATTTCTTACCAACATTTTGACAGATATGCCAGTTTCTATAAGTTCAGTCTCTTTATACTTGTATTCTCCTCTGGGCATAATGAAGCTGGATTTCTGCATGCAATAAATAACTACATCTAAGCCCAATATACCTCAGATTACATCACAAATTGCTAAAAATTAACATTTATGCTTTACAGAAATCTAACTAAAGTAAAATTGAATCCCATGGGAAAAACCTTAAAAATATATTTAAAATCTTAAAATTAGAAAAAGCATTTTAAAACTCTACATTATTCTTAATAAAAACATTAAAAAATGAAAAATTCCTTCGTTAAAATAAGTGTTTTCAATCATAAAGGCTTTAAAATAAGGACAAATATTTATCCCAATTAAACTAGTAGATTCGAAATTAAAATCAATTTGATTTATTTAAATTTTTTATGAATAAAATTTATATTTGTAGTACTTTAATATTTGAAAATATATTGAGTACAATATTCAACAGAAGAAAAGAAACACTGATATATTAATACATAAAACCACTTTCTTCAAAATAAAGTAACAATTACTGGCTTTAAAATCATTTTCAACAGATAAAATATCAATAGCTAACAACTTTATACATGTCAATACTAATCATTCTTTGCATTACTACAGTAGCAATTTTAGGAAGAGTCTAATTCTTAAATTCAGATGATACTTTTCTTAAACATGTTTGGTACATTAAAAAAAAAAAAAAATGTTGTGAAACATTTTTGAAGATAAAACTAGATCTTGAAAGTGATTCATGTAAAAATAGCGATATATGAAAAAAATTTAAATACTGAATTACATTAAAATATTGTTAGCTCAGTACTTGCTATTGGCATAATGCTTAAGATAACAATTTTAATTATTAAAAGTTATTAAACAGTATTCTGAAATTTAAATATAACTTTATCGTATCCTTGCTAAAAAAACCTTAAACTCTAAAAAGAAGCATGAATGGCTGAATTAAATTTTATAAATGAAGTTTTTCTATCAAGAAAATAAGATTGCATATTTTATATTAAAAAATACAAAATTTAATAACAAAGCTTAAAAACACTTACAAGAGCCCTCACATCTATTCCTGTATTAATGACTTCTCTGTCAGGGGATATACCCCTATTACTCCCACCATGCTGAGCATAGTTTGATTTCTATGTTTCACAGATAATAAGCATGCAAAATAAAGGAAGTGGAAAACAGATATGTTAATTACAACAAAAGAAATAGGACTTAAAAGTATGAGATTACAATGACAGGCAAATGAACTTGTTAACATGAAAAGATACATAGTAGTAATAAATTAAAATAATAAGATTATTATTAGTACATTAGACAAATTCTTTAAGTTAAAATTTATAATCTATTCATACTCTCAAATGTGCAAGAACAAATAATTTACAGAAGAGAAAGAATAGAGAAATGAAATAAGTGAAATACATTAAACATATGATGAGAGCAAATTCTTTCAAACAAATGAAAATTTAAAACAGAAAAAGTTTTTAGTTTTAAAATCGCTAAACTCACCAGCAAATTTATGTCAATTCCAGTAGAGATAATTTCTTTAGATGAAACAGGGTGACTTTCTTGTGTAGTTAAAGAGACATAGGATGACATCTGCATGCAAATCAGTGATAAAATTCATGCAAACATGCAAAATGCAGTTAGTAATTCAGAGAAGAAAAAAGTTTTATAATTTCATTCGCAACTTAAATCTTCTATAACAGATTTACCACAAAATAATAATTAAATCTTATAACAAAAATTTTAGGATCAAACAGAAATTTGGAGTGAAACTGTTAAATTATTTTAATGGAGCTTTTTCCACTTGCATTAAAAAAAACCATACGTTTAAAATTAAAACATTTAAAATGTTTAGAGATGATTTTTTTTTTTTTAAATTCTAGATGTTGTTTTAAAATGTTGTTAAGAATTCAAGTTCCATTTAAATGAATGAGTGAACCACAAAATAATGTACTCATAATTATATATCTGATGGTACATAAATGCTAACAAAACAAAAAGCCAATCAATTTATTTAATTAAATATGATCATTTATCCTACAGCAATTTTGATGGCAATAAACTAGTAAATGTTATATTAGCACTGGACTGAGATAATTTATAACCTCTGTTATTTCATAAGTACTTTGAAGTAAATTTTAAAAATCTTAATGTAAAAGTGAAAAATTCTATAGTATTATCTGTTGATAAAATTGCTTTCATATTTTACTGTAACTATAAAGATCTTCTAAATTGAAATGACACACATTAAATTGTTTCCTATGATTCCATGATGCAGTAAATATATGCAACAAACAAAAAATTCAAAAGTCAAGGGAAAAGAAATAAAAACTTTCACTCTCATAGTTAATTTATTTGTTTGTTTGTTGCTTCCCAATTCACAAATCAATATTTCAAAAACCAAGAAATTATATATAACCACATAACCCAGCATTGCACAGCTTCAGAAAATAAATCTTATTAATAACTCTTTTATTTAGATTCATGTCTGTTCAAGGCAGCATCTTCACTTTTTTTTTCAGTTCTAACATCTGAATAATTTTCTTTTCTTAGGCGGTATTGCAAATTTAACAATAAAAATCAGTGTGAAGTTCACCAATACGTTCTGCACTATAAATACTTTATTGCTTACCCATATAATTTCTTGTCCCTTCTACACTCCCCTTTATGACTATCAAATAAATTTCTGAAGATGGGAGAGTAAGAATTTATTGAATTGAGCTACTGTAACCTAAAGGAATTGACAATATACATCGGATTGTAACATTGGCAAATTCTTTGGGGGATATAGAAGTCTAGGATTAAAACGGGACATATTTATTGGTAAAATATCAATGCAATTTTTTTTTTATTTATGAAACAAAAAAATTCTGGTGGTTGCAATTCGGAAGTTGGTATGTTTTATTTATTTATTTTATGTTAGTCTGTCAATGAACAGTGCAACAAGAAAAAAAAATAACATCAGCCATAAAAAAATTCACCAACCACAAAAAAAAAAAAAAAAAATCATCCAATAGGCATAAAATCTAATTGGGTAATTCTTTAACAAATACTGATTTAATTTCAAGATTTTTTTCTGTTGATCTAGACCTTGTATTAAAAGTATTTCAACCGATTTTGGTGAAATTTTTAATGTAAATTGTAATCGCACATAGGCGGACACACACTAACTTTAAGAAGAAAAAAAAGATATATAATCTATATTAAACTCTTTCTTGGGAAATTTTAAAAGGACTTAACATGGCATTAGCATGATAGGAAGATGTTTCTAAACTTCTAATATTTTATTATAATTTATAAGGTTATGACAGCAATTAATTTCAAACAGAGTATCAAGTAAAGCTACTCACCAAATCAGTAACAGATGCCAGGCTATCCGAAGATTTTTCTTGATCCAATCGTTTTTCACCCATTCCAGCATTCTTACTATTCTAAAAATTAGAAATATAATTAGATAATAAAACATAAGTTTCAGTGCGGTTTTTAAATATTACAAAATTATTTATATTTACATTGTCCTAAAAATGTTAAAACAGAAATTTATATCCCTTTAACTGTGAAAAATATTTATATCTTTATAATAATAAAATATTTCTATTATGAATTTCAAGAAATGTTTATATTTAATTATTTTATTCTGTATTTATATTATTGTCAAAATCAAACTATTTAGATATAACAAGAAATAATGTCAAGTGCTATATTTATCAAAACTGAACAATTAAATGTTGTAGCTATTTATTCAAAGTGACTTTTTAAGTCATTAATAAAATATTTAACTGTTAAATTTGAAAATATTGATAGAAGTCAGAGTCTAATTAATCAAATACAACACCATTTGACCATCTAAAAATGTCGAGTATTATAGAATAGAATGAAAGCAAAATAAGTTCACCAAAAGGTGACAATAAAAGAAAATACTTATAAAAAATAAATAGTTACTCTTAATATAATTGTGTTGAGGAGTAACAAGTTATATTATTAATTATACGTTCAAAAATATTATTTAACTTACATTTCAGGCAAAGGTTTTAGGATAGTAACAGTTAACCTCTCTCAATTTGTCATAGCCAAGTTTATCACGACACTTAACCAATCTCTATTCTTGTTTCCACTTTATAAGTTTGCTAGATAAAATTTGTTACCAATTCAAAGCCCAGATTCTACACTAATCGCTCTTGCAATTAATAACTCTGCCCACTGCATTTGTTGTCTCATCACTTCACTGATTAATTCTAATTTTCCCTCACTTCTCTCACTCTTTTCCTTTACTACAACTCCAATTAATATTTTAGCAACAAGCAAAAATTGAACCTTAATTTCATTATAAAAAAAAAAAAAAGAAAAGAAAGAAATTTTAAAGGATAAAATTAGTCTTTTTATCACACAGAATATGGCTCTCCCTATTTTACTTCAATAAATTTTTCTTAACAATGAAGTTTTTACTTTGCTAAAATTAATAAGTTTAATTTTTCTTAATTATGTATCAGGAGATATGGAATGCCTAGTAAATGATTCCCTAAGTGATACTACATTTGTCTTTTGTTAAGAGATTATTTTATTACTTTAAAAGATTCAAATTAATTTCTGAAGTAAACTTAAAATACCTTTAAACTGACAGTGTTATCAATTCCATTGTGTGAAGAATATCCATTTGTTTCAGCTTTTTTAGTAATTTCAGTTTTGGTAGAAATTTCTTTCTTCATAATTTCTTTTTTGGGAGATAAAATGCTGGAAGAAGATATTTTTGTTTCTTCTTTCCTTGACTCAGACAATTTATAAGATGACTTCTTGTCACTGTAATCACTTTTGGATGAATGTGAAGAGGCAGAAGAACTTGTTCGTCCTCTTCGAGAAATCTACACATAGGATGGGAATCACACAAGAGTATATATCAAACAAAATCCATGAACAGTAATCTTATATATATGAACAGTAATCTAATGTACTACATTTTTAAGGAAGATAAATTTTATAATGCAGAAAATTTGATATAAATTGCTGTACTAAGTTTACAATACAATTAAATTTGTAGTATTTTTTATCAACAAAATTTAGAAGTAAGATTTTTTTTTCCGTATATTTTGCATTTTACATTAAAAACATTTAAAGGATTATAACAAATATTTGTAATTAAAAATAGTGATCTGTGGTTAGAAGTAAATTAATGTAAAAATAGAAAAATTTATTAATTTGTATAGGCATGAATGAGCTGACCTTATTATTGTACTTGTTACTCATAACATCAAAGAATTTAAAAATTTAATAAACATTGGAAAGATTTTAATTTTTCACCCTATTTAGTTTATATATCGTTTCCTGCAAATACTGAAAAATTCTAATTATACTGTACCAATTCACTAAAATATAAATATGATAAGCAAAATTTAATAACTTCTATTTAGTTTTTAATTAAATGTTCATAAACTCTAGAAATATTTAAAAGAAAAATTATAGAATTCCTATAAATCATAAATTCTTGAAAAATTGCTCTGTATGCATTAATTTTGAAATGTGCTGCTATAAAAAAATTTGAAGTATTTCAATAATAAAATATATAGGAAAAATAGAGATTTCAAGATTTAAGGAAAATATGAATCTTAAAGGATATTAAAATAATCTATATTAATTCTAAAAAAAAAAAAAAAAATTTAAGTACATAAAACAAAACAGAAATGTTTTAATGTTTCTTCAATGGATTTTTTTTTTTTTTTTTTTTTTTTTTGAAAATGATAAAAAAATTTATTAATTATAATTTACTTTAAGTATAATTTGACTACAACAAGTCTGTTTTTACAATCTTGTATTATATATATTATATAGATATTTATATAGATTATCAGATACTTAAGATCAAATGGCAAGACAAATTTTGTTTAATAGGAAAATACAAAGTATTTTTTTAAATCAGTTATTAACATAAATTATATTTTATAGTTGTCAAGAAATTAAAATTTTCAAGAAAAACTTAAAAACCAAACAAATTCACATACACAAGTATCAAATGTATGCATAAGTATACATAGTAAATAAATTTTAAATTAACATTTTTAAGATAATAAAAAGTATAAATAAAACTTTTAAATTAATAAAGAGTTTTAGAAGCTTTTAACTTATTTTATTGCTAATTTTGGTACAAAAAAATTAGTTTTAATTTTAATTAAAGAGAATTTATAGCTAAAGCAAGTTTTTTTTTTCTTTCTAAACACTCAAATCCTTTCTAGTGTGATTAAAGTTAACATATTCCTTTATTTTATGTTGAAAGATTAATTTTAAACAGGACCAAGGGAAAGGGTACTTTTTTCTTTTTGTCTAGTTTAAAAATACGAAAAACACCATTTTGCCCAATATAATTATTGTACAATAGACAAATATTGTAAATTATTCAAATAGTTAACATTTTGGTTATTATATATCTATTATAATCAAAGAATTTTCAACATTGAAAGTGATGTTGTTATTCAGATGACTCTAAATTTATGATGTAATGTGATTTAAAATAAATTCTGCAAAACATGGACATTATTTAACAGGTTTTAAATTAAATTGTATTCTATACCATTTTAATAGTTAATCTTCTGCTTCACACTGTTATACACAGAAATAACTACAAAGATTTAAAATAACTACAACAAAAATTTAAATAAAATATTTTATCCTTTTACCACTCTTCCAATTTAAGGAGCAAAACTTTTCCAATTTAAGAAACAAAAACCTCTTTAATGCACCACATGTCAAGAGAAGTGGGGGGAAGAGATAAAATGGGCAACTTTTTAAAGCCGTGCAACTTTATTACCTAAAAAGTGGATGCAAAATATCCCAGGTATGTTACAATGAGACAATTTATCAAGAGGCTACTGTGTGTTTTGAGATTAATATAACCGATTAAGCAGACGATTCATTTTAGTTAACAGCTAATTGATATTTTTTTTCTCCCAATCTAAAGATTTTAAAGATAATTTAGATACTAATGATTTTTCAATATTTAATGTTAATTTAAGAACGAAGAAAATATTAAAATATATTTTAGATCAAAATTGCACTAGATTATACATACCAATTGTATAATATTTTATGATATTTTTAAACTGAAGGTTTTAAAAATTATAATAAAAAAAAGATTAATATTAATGTAAAATATCTGTAAATTGTCAAAGGCATTTTTACAAAAGTATCTTAAGTAAATAAGCATAAAATATTTTTATTTAATAAATATACTAGTATAGAAACCATGTACATAAATATATATGTGATATATAAAAAAATTGAAATGACAGTTGGAAAAGATTAATTCATTTTCAAACATCCCTACAAAATATTTTTTTTAAATTTATACATTAAAGCAAAAACTATGTTCATCTACTGTTAATTTTATAATATTTTTACCAAGTTTAATAGCAGTTTAAGATATGAATACAGGATCAAAGGAAACGCTTAGAAGTTAAAAATTCTGTAATCCTATTAGAAATAGTCCCTTAAAAAAATTGTTTAAAGTGCATGCAACAGCATATAAAAAAAGTTTCAAATAGATGTTTCATAGAGAGCACCATACACCACTCAATTAAAAGGGATGTAATGTTTTTTTAATACTGAAGGGTAAAAATTGAAAATAACAGAAATCATAAATAATATCAGAAATAGAACATTTGGTAGGATATGTTACAAATCCTCTCATCTTAGATAAATATGAAATTAGATTCTTTTTCCTAGAAAGGATTAAAAAAAGTAATTTTAAACACAGCTTATACAATGATTTCTTCTTAATTTGCTAGAAATAAATAATTCATTTTAAAATTGTTATGAGATTTATATGTTTACTGAAATAATCTTATCAAATAGATAGGATTTTAAATATAACTACTGGAGAATATATTGAAAATTATTAATTAAAGCAACTTTCAAATTGCAGAAACTTTTTTCAATCTCAATAAATAAATAAATATATATATATATATATATTACAGAAAAGAAGTACCTGGAAGCAGGGGTTTGTAAAATCTACAAAAACACAATCTATTTTTAGAAAATGCATTTAAATAACCAGGTGCAGTTAAATAAGGGGAGGGGGGGTCAGCATTACACACAAATTTGTTTTAAATATACGAATATTACATCCCCAGTGCACACAAAGTAATTAGCAATCTAGGCCTTGTTTGTAGATTTGGTTTGTCACTCTACAGTCATCTTGTGCATATGAGCCAAAGAGACTGGGACCTACAATTTAAAGTGGATTCTGAACCATTAACAAACATTCCTGCCATTTGTTTGGAGGAGGGGGAAGAAGATACAGAATGCACAGGGAAAGGAAATGAAGGAATGCACAGTAAATTAAATTTAAAATCCTATCTGTTTGATATGAAATTTGTTAACTGAAATAATCCTAATAATTTTAAAATGAATTATTTCCAGCAAATTAAAAAGAAATCAGTATATAAGCTATGTTTAAAATAGAGTTTTATAAAAAAAAAACTGTAAAAATTCTTTTTTTATCCATTAAATACTTTTTGAAGTTAATTTCCCCTCCCTCTTTTGTAAATATCTTCCAATGGAAGTAATTTATCTTAAATCATTAAAAATTCCTCTTTATGATTTCTGAATATAATTCTATTTAAATAACAATGAATGCTAATTTTGTAACTCACTTTGAAATGAAAATATTTTAAAAATATTAACTTATAAATTCATGCAAATAAATATTTGGCACAATTCTAAAAATAAACATACCTAATTAATACACTATATTCATCTACAAATTAAGCAAGACAATTGGTCACATTAGGATATTAGTTATTAATTTCTATACTAAAATACAAGCAAAAATTGAAACAAATACAAGCAGTTAGTGTTAAAATAAACTTACATCATCCTCAAAAATTTGGCATTGCTCATGCTGTGAGCTTAAATCATGCTTGTTATCATCAAACACTTGTTCGCTGACTGGGGAAATGCAGGTCTCTTCAGAATGAGTCTGCTCTAGTTCTGTTAAAAGTTCAACATCAGCAGATGTTTCAGATCTAGAGTTGGCTAAAACAGTAATTTCCGAGTTGGTACAAAGATCAGAGAGAGGTTCATTAGTTATCTCCTCTTCTGTGTTATCAGGCATGTCCTCATCCTCAATCCCAATATCTGGGATAACTTCAAACACAGTGTCACAATTGGGTTCATGCAAAACCTGATCATCATAGTTTGAAAAACCATTAGAAAACTGCTGTGGTTCTGATAAACCATCTATCAATGGTGCATCAACAGGAGGTTCATACTGTGGCTCCGATAAATGATCCACCAATGGTTCATCACCAGTAGAATATTGCTGTTCTGATAAATGATCTACCAGTGGTTCATCACCAGTAGAATATTGTTGTTCCGATAAATGATCCACAAGTGGTTCATCAACGGTAGAATATTGCTGTTCCGATAAATGATCCACTAATGGTTCATCAACTGTAGAATAATGCTGTTCCGATAAACCATCCAGCAAAGGTTCCCCCATAATTGGCTGACCTAACATAACATTAGGGTAGTAATCTGTGGGACTTTCTTCTTTAACAGGACAAAAAGGGTCAAAAAATTCGACAAGATCAGCATTCTGCATCTCACCAATTTCACGATTGCTATCGGAAGGAGAGGTTAGTGGGGAATCTTCCTTGAATTCGAAGCTCATGGGATCAAAGTCCAGTGTTATGGGTTCAAGCAGAGCTCTACTAGTAGGGGACTGAGGAGAAGTGTTACTTACAGTCGTTCCCTCACTCAATTCGACAGGAGTGTTTCGCTTACTCATGGTCGCCTGTAAAGAAAATATATTCACTGGAAGAGATAAAAAAAAAAAAAAAGCATAAACATTCATGCATTCTTTAGTAAAAATGAAACAGGAAATATTATTTAAAGCATTAACTAATATAAAAGAGCAATAAATAAAAATTACTTGCCTCAAAAAATGAATGCACCAACAGCAAAGGTTGGGCAACACCTATTTATCCTACAGCTATTGAACAGGAATCTTATTGAAACTGAAATAAAAGTAACTTATAAAATAAACTGACATTGATTCAAATATTAATTTATTGAAATAAATCAGTACAATAAAAGGCACAGTAACCAAATGAAATAACTATTTATTTATAACAAAATGTACGAAATTCAGTCAATTTGAAATATTTGTTCTTTCATCAGCATTAATAAAAAGTACAGATGTTTAGGGCACATTTATCAAAAAAAAAAAAAAAAAAAAAAAATTCTTTATCAAAAAACATTTTATGAAATATTTAATATTCACAATTTAGTTATAATTTTTTTTTAATGTTTCCAAAAGAAATAACTTACTTTAAAATATATTTTTATTTGATTAGTATGTATGCAGACAACTTTACTATGCATCATATTTTCAATTTTTGGGGAGATTCTTTTATTTTATGCTACTGTCTATAACAGGAAATGCTTATGAATGGTATGATTAATATCAGGGATACCCAACCTTTCAGCTTCTTGGGCAGGATTAGAAAGGGAAAGGGGATGGCAAAAAGGCCATCTTTGGTAGTAATTGAAGAAAAACTTCATGAAACCATACAAAAAAAAATATATACAAATTTAGTAATAGTTTTAAAACAAATAACGTACTATCAATAACCACTATGACAATTATGCTAAGACATTTTAGTTTGTGTTTTATCCATTTTTGTGCAGTTCTTTCAGCAAGCAAGACAAGAAAATAAAATCATCAAAATAAGAATGAAGAAATAAAAACATTTTTCTACATTTTCTTGTGTAATTAAGAATAACAAAAATGAAAAAAGTGCAAAAAAATAAATGCTTTACACAAATTTGCAATTTACTATTGATTAGTACAAGAAAATCTTTCTACAGAGAAAAACAGTTCAACATTCCTACAAGGCAATGCAAAGAGTTATGTCACCCAAAATACAATAATAACAGCTATAATTATAACCCTATAATAATGGTACTGCTTAAAAATGTTACTTATCGGATAAATTTAAATTGGGAAAAAGTATTAAGCATCTGGACTTCTTATTTTGCTACAAAGTACTAGTGACGTCAGTAGTAGAATTTAAAGCAAGATATCCCTTTTTTTTACATTTCACAGTATTTAAATTATACAATAAGCAGCTGCTCTTAATTTAAAATTAATAATTTAATCAAATATTCTTCAAAGCTTAATTTAACAACTAACTAAATCAAAGCCGAAAAAGAGGAGCTATTAAATTTGTGAAACTCAACATAACTTATTTGATATTATTATATATAAAAAGATTTGAAAATTTAAGAATACAATATTTTTAAATGCATGTCACAAATGTTACCACGGCAAATTGCGACTGTTTATTTCATACTAGAATATTTTATAAAATTAATTAATGCCTTACAAAAAAAAAAAAAAAAAGACTACTTTTTGTTTACCAGAATTATTGAACAGTAGGAAAGGAACTGGAAACAGAAGTATAATTTTTAGACACATCACTAAGGTAAAACTTATTAAATCAGTTAAATTCAATTTTTGACAACTAAATTGATTTTATAGCCGATGAACAATCTATTCAATTTAACAAACAAAATCAAAACTTTTAGTCTCTTAAATGAACAGTTGTAAAATAAAAGAATATTAAACTGAGATAATTAAAATGCCACTTAAATGATCATCAATTCAAAAGCATTCCTACTTGAAGAAATTAATTGTTTTTTGCAGTTATTAGAAGATTAATTTAGTTTACAACCAATGCTTAATCGTTTAACAAGCAACATAAACTTTCTTTTCTTTAAGGACATCTGCAGTTTCATTAAAAGAACATTACCCAACATTCACTGAAATTAGCTATAATTATAAGCTTATAATAACGCTACTGTTTAAATCTTTTATTGCCAAACTAACTGAAGGGGAAAATGCATTACGAAGACTATAAAGTAACCTTGAATTTTCTTATGTTGGAAATGAAAGTAAAAAAAAAAAAATTTTCTCAAACAGTTTCCACTGACTTCAATGTAGGAATGCAAGAATATTTTAAATCTTATTCAAATAAATCGTTTAAATACAATATTGTAAAAAAAAATTTTTTTAATCAAGTATCATTCTATGAATTCTCTTGTTTCAAATGACACTTCACGGCGGAGAGTCAATAGATTATCTTGTAGTTGCACAGAAAATAATTCTATGCAACTACAAGATAAAGATTGTTGTGAATAATAATAATAAAACTATAATTTTTTTTTTTAACCTAATGTCTTCTTGAAAAAGTCAATTTTTTTAAATCACATATAATAATGACTTTGATATAAGTAAAATTATCGAACAAGCAAGATTTGATTATGTCAATTGCTAAAAAAATTCTTCAATGAGTATGTCAACAAATCTTTATTACTAGCATTCTAAGCTCACAAATAGTAGAGCATATAAGCATATACTAGCAATATTACACCGGATTATTAGAGCACGTATGCTAGATTTGATTAAAATTATAATTTAATTATAATAATAGAAGCATTATTTAGGACTATCATAGAATTTAACAATCTTCCGATAATTAAATAGTTCAATGATAACAGAATTAGTATTAAAAACCCTCTAGATTTGCGTTTTAAAACGATTTCGTAATATAAAGAATTTATTAAAATACAAAGCTTTAAGCTACAACTGAATTTGAAATTTGCATTGCAACTAACAAATAATCTATATATCTTAAAATGAAATTATTTATAACATCATCGATAACGATATAAGAATTTAAATCTCATAAAGCATTATAAAAATATTTATGCTAAATAAAAAAATTTAGTGGGAAAAATTTAATAGTTGAAACTAGTAATAGTAGTACTTAAAACTTAGTGGGCAAATGTAGAAATACGTAGATTGCTTAAATTTTTCTAGATAAGTATGAAAATCTCTTCGTATGCTCATGAGAACTATAGACAATGATAACATAAATCTTTTTTACAGGTATACATGAAAATCAGCTATGATCTACTTCAATACAAACCACATTGCTTTTGTTCATAAATACTAAATCATTACCCAACTTTCCAAAAGAATTCTCAGATTTTTGATAAAAAAACCTACAGATCTGTTAAGATTTCCTTATGTGAATTTATTTTTATATAAATTTGATACATTATATTTATAAAGCAATTTAAATGTGACACAAATAATTCTGAAATAATTTGAAAACATTTAACTAACTGCTTAAAATAGGAAAAAAATCTCTTTATGAAATCGATAACAGATATTTTAGTTTAAGAGAAGTGTGAATGATTAAAAATAATGACAAATATTGGTATTTATTTAAAAATAATATATCTCCAAATTAATTCAAAAGTTGTTAGTAAAGAGATATTAAAAATGGATGAATTGGAAGAAATAAACAAATGCCAATGGAATTTTTTTATAATTTAGTAAGTGCTTTGCTTTTTTTAAACACAGTTTTGTTTTAGCGAGGAAAAATACCAGTAAAATAGACAAAAATTCGAAACCGCAGTTACCTTCCACTACAAATTAAAATATTTCATAATCTGAATTTGTTTTCTTTAATGGAGGCGCTAATTAAAACCCTTTTTTTTTTTTTTTTTGGTTAAATTTTTTAAAAAAATTATTTGAATTCAATGAAAAAAAGCTAACTTATAAACAGTTAACAGTTTATATGTCTGTAAAAGTGTGAAAATATTTTAAACCAATTAAAAATGACATTCAAGAATAAAATATAATTGAACTTATAATACAAAAAGAAGTTCAAGTCTTACTGAATTGATATATTTAGAGAACAAAATGTTATTTTTAATATAATCGCCGAATCGAAACATCTTAGTTTTTCTTTTTATTTAATAAAATTATTAATAAAAAAAAAAGTACGGAGGAAAAAAATATAAAACTTTGTTCCCATATTTCGGTAATAATATTCCGATTATTTTCTGCTAGTTTATTCGATTTCAATCAAAGTTTATCGTCAAGAATATAGTAGAAGAGAAATATTTCGAAACAAAGTTTCATTCACAGAAATCATCTATTGGCAAGTTTGTTTAGAAACTACATCTATTAATAAGCTATTAGTATGTATAATTATAAATACAAGTGCTAATTAGATGTCCAACAAACAGTTTCAAAAATTAAATAGCGAAATTGAGAGAATGTAACGTCACAACCTCCCTAAAAATAAATCCAAGAGCACAAAAAATAAAAAAGAAATAATTTAGATAACATTAAAATATTCAAATCTTTACAAAAATAATTCACTTCAATTAAATCTTCATAAAATAAACTTTGTACACACTATTTGACATGATTAAATATGTAAACTTACGAGAAAGATGCAACTTCTTAAATTATGGTATAATAACTTCTTATATAAAGGTTAATGCACTTATATGACAAATTTTTATTAAGTGTATTAACCTTTATACACTTAGAATTATGTTTCTAAAAATCTTGAACATGATACACCCAAAAACGAACGCATAAAAAAAAAAAAAAAAAATTGATTTCAGAGAGCCAGTATTAAAGATTAGTATTATATTCAAGATATTATTATAACTTCAAACAAACATGATGACAGGTGTACAGACATTTGCAAGAAAGGAACGAGTCCAAGAAGCCAAACTTTCAAACAATTCCTTTCTCCCCCTCCATCTTTTATATACATGGCATCTTGCCCATGTTCTGCACCATTTTCCCCACTATAACATTTATGCCCTAGAAAACCACACAGATAGAAATGAGGTCTGTAGGGTTTTTTTTTTTTTTTAAATCTATTCTGAAAAAGCAGCCGTGGCCTACATGTTCTTCTAAGGTGCTTCCATTATTGACAAAACTAAAACAAGGTAATTAAATTTATTTTGCGCGTAAAGCAAATTGAAAATTATAGCATAATAAAAGATAATAATGCATAGTAAATATTTATCTAAAGTACATAATTTCATCTTGCCCACAGCTATTATAATCAGCATTGCAACAATGTATCTTCGGCAATATGCATCACTCTTCCTTATTGCTCAATGTTTTTTGGAAAAAGAAACAAAATGCTATCTCATTTTTATGAAGTACATTTGTCTGAAATTATTAGTATAATTTTGGCAAAATAGCATAGGAACATAAAATATAAAATTCTTGTGAAAAGATTCTTATATTACATTAAAAAGAATACTACAGAAGAAAGAGAACAATGCAATTAAATAATTTGATAACTCAGTGAATTTCATGAACACCTTCCGTATAACCTTTGATTTCTCTTATAAAAATAATTGCATACTGAGTATGTTGAAACACTAAAATGCGATACAATACCTCAGAAGAAAGGATCAAGTAATATTTACTTACAAGATCCAAATTTAATTTAATTATCATTTTCGCATTCAAATTCCAAATCATAACTGCGGTTTCATTATAACAAACAAATTGATAGATCAATGAATGAAAATGATAAAAGTGCATGAAACAATTTCCAATTTAAATAAAGTATTAAATATAATAACTTTCACTGAAATTGCTATTAAATACAGATTAAAAATGTCTATTCAAGACATGCGCATCTTCAATTAATTTTATGCATGCAGAACAAGCGTTATTCATACACTTTAAGATAAAATTTCCTATTAAAACGCACTAGCATTTAACTATTTTAAAAAAGTCACTTAAAGGTCGTTGTAAGTTGCCCCCATTTCTTCGTCATTGCAACTCAATTTCGTTATCTTTTACATCACTTATCAACTCCTCCTCCCTCTTTCATCTAGCCTCCGGCATAACACGAGAGATCTACATCTTACATCAAATCTTTCTTTTGAAAAAAATTCTTCGATATAGTATTTATTATTATCTAAAATCCTTTTTCACATTACGTAGAAAATTCTTATCTTTTCCTAACATAATTTAGATTTTATTTAATGTTAAGTTCTTTTTGCTTAATTATATGTAATATTCGTTTACAAATTAGAATGGACATTAAAATCTGCCAATCCACCTACCATTCTTTTTTTCTTCAAACTATCTGCTCGTTATAGACAGAACATATTAAAACATGTTTGCGTGAGAAACGAACACGTGTTTATGTTTCTGCACGCAATCACCTACAACAAGTCTTTCGAAGGAAGTGTTTCTGGCCCAAGGCCAGAGGTGTTTTAATTTAGTCCAGAAGGGGCATTAGCCTCTTTCTTACAAAGAGGTTCAAAACACAGAACAATTCTTTTCTTCAAGCTAAAAATAAATGAGGACTCAGAGTTCTTTTTACCGATATTCCCTTGAACTCATGAAGAATATACGAATGGAATGCAGAAGATAACTATAAACAGTTAGCAAAGATCAATTTATATAGTTGCTTAAATTATGATTAGGTTTCGACATAAACAATTTAAGGAACGAAAACTTTAGGAAATCTACAAAAGAAATGGAAGAGATAATGACATATTATTACTAATACATGTTCAATGCTATCTGTTGCATATCTTATGCTTTAAATTCACACAGAGCAGACCATTTTTAATTTTTGTAATTAGCATGTCACCATAAATTCTGTTTCTGAATTTATTACAGTATTTTGTTTATTTAAAAGTTTAAAAAACAGCAACGAAAAATACATTTTTAACACAGCATATTTTAAATGAAGACTTGAGTGCAACCTTATCAACTGATAAAACATGAAAGTCTATCTCTCCAAGACATTATAATGAATTTTTGGCCCGAATCTTTATTCATATTTAAAAATCCACGAACATTCAAATGCAGTCTACAAGGGCTGCCTTGTCGTCTCATCGGCCGCCAGTCTAAGAAAAATTGTCTTTCAAGTCACTGGACTATCATGGCAAGTAATCTTTTCAAACAACTAAGGCGGAAGAAATCATGAATATATGACACATAAAATACAACAGCGTGGGTTACTTTCATTGACTAAGCACGATCTTAGGAGGAACGAAAATTGCGGTCTAACCAAGGTTTTTCCCCCTCATTTCTTCCCAAATGAAATAAATACTTTTCAAGGGAGCTCTTCTTTGGAAAGATAACTTATTACTTGAACATGAAGATCTTCATTTACTTATTAACTTTGTTGTATATATTTTAAAGTTGAATAGTTTTCAGCATAAAATTTTTTATATAGGGCTTTCAAAAAAATAAGTACAAAACTAGTTAACAGATGAAAATTCTTAATAAATAAACATTACAAACCTATTACAAATATCAATTAAACACTCAACATAAAATGTTTTCATTTTAGTTATATACAACATTAAAAAATTTAGAATAACTAATTTTCTTATAAACAATGTAGTTTGCTTTCAGGAGCTTTAGAAATTGCTTTTAAAAAATTGACAAGTATGATACACATCAAACGGAACTCATTTTCTGAAACAGTTTCTTTTTTTTTTTTTTTTTTTTTTTTTTTTAATTTCGTCTAGCACAGTAATCTAATGCAAAATAGTGTTATTTATATTATATAGAATTTTATAATAGTACAGAATTTAAGATTATCAATAAAAACATCACGAAACTAATTCAGTTAAATTAGCTGGTTTGTACGATTTCCAATCGATGCGTATAGAACTTGTATTAACATTATTGTTAAAAAATTCTCACAAGATACAATACTCAATGTTTTGTCTGATACGATACATCATTAAGCTTCCTAATAAATTATCAAATAATTTAAAGAAGGGAAACAAAAAACCTTGATTTGAGAAAAACTTTACAATATTCGAAAATCGAAACATTCCTCAGTTTATGCAACTAATAAAATAATGTAAATGTTAACATATTGGTCACATATCAATATCTTTATACATTAGATGCAACAAACGAAGAAATTTTTTTTGAATCACATAATCCTTATTTGTTTAATCTAACCACGTACCAAAAGGAAACTTAATTACGCTAAGATAAAAGAGAGTTGCGTTGATTTATTATTGGAGTAAAAAAAAGTTATGGCAATAACGTGAGAAATTGAACGCTGAACTCCATCAAGTCAATTTGAAATGGAAAGTTATTATTCGTACAAAAAAGACAGATTCAAAAAGAAAATGTCAATAGACGTCATGATCTATTCGACTGTTTAATTTTAAACAAATGTTCACTTAGAAACTAAACATTCCTTTCTAATATCCTAATTCATCAGTTCACAAACTATGAGAATAACGTATTTTTCACAAACAAATTAAATCATTTTTAAATAGATGAAAACCTAAAAATATAACATTAAAACATTTTGATGGACACAAGTTTAATTATTAGTAAATTCTGTAGTTAAAAATAATAGTCTCCAATAGGTAACAAAACCCACTTGATATTATGTCTAGATATTAAAAACTTGAATATTTTTACAGCAGTATATTTGTGGACATAGTTTAAGCCATGATTTTGACTATTATAAAATCACTACCCTGGATTTGTTGTTGAATGAAGTCTAAATATATATATACGTTTTAACAGCAAAACCTTATTATTAATTACTGACATTTTATTACTTATAATTAATAAACATTTTAAATATTCGTATAATTTAAAGGTCTGTATACTCACATACAATTTATCACTTGTAAATAAATTAACATCCTTCAAATACCTGAATTAAAAATCAATGCTATTTATATGTTGCTAATATTAAATAAACAGAATAGCACATCAAAATTATTACGTTTATTTACGAAAAGCTTGAGCGACAGAATTTTTCTTCGCCTAAGGTACAAAATTAAAGTACCACTAACCAATATTATGTAGCAGATAAGCAGGGTAAGTTCCCCATATTCGTAATGACAAAATGCAATTTTACAAGAATGTGTCTTATTCCTAAACATTCAATTGTAGCCTAAATGTTTAATTGGCTCACAGCATGTTACCGATAAAACTTTTGAATTGATACCACCATTAAAATTTAATAATATTAACATTGCATACTTAATGACCGATGAAGTTGTGATTTAATTCTAATCGCACGATGAAGAAAAATTTACAGCGAATATCTAAACGTTTGGTGGTAGCAATCTTAACATAATCAAGTTTCAATCCTTTATGAATTTGGCATTGATTTTGTGATAGACAATACATTTCAAACCAGTATTTTTAATAGGATGGTGACAGACAGTTTAATGGTTAAGTAAGAATGAAGTAAATCATTCTACAGCATCAAATCATCTAGGTATTTTAATATATCATAATTAGAACCGAAAAGATTTATAGTTCCAATTTAAAATTTCTCACAGACAATTTCTTCCGGAATACAATATTTTGTAATTGTCAAATAATGAAACAAAATCTTCAGAAACACAATAAATATATTTCTTTCTTACATTACTTATAGTGAACTATTTTTTAAGCACTGCTTTTATTCAAATATACCAG